>PVIH01011278.1:0-42906 GCA_004025045.1 Sigmodon hispidus | reverse complement strand
CCATTAAATCATGTTCTTCCATGCCCAGCCAGGAATCAAAAACACTTTTGTAATTAAATTTTACTTAAAGAAAAAATTTTATCAATCTGCCATTGTGTCACTTATAACACATTGATGGGTGATTCCAGATGTGAGATAACACACCTGGCTTCAAAATGAGTTTCTTAACACTCAGGAGCTTAGAATATAACAGAATGTAAAGGGCCACTTGGACTACATTCAGAAACATTGTCTCAAAATAACTATACATTCCTACACACTGCAAATAGTTAATCCATAATTATCTTAAGGAAAATAAAACCTCCTTGAGTATTTGGATATCAGAGTTAGGATTAAAGCTGCTGACTGAAATTCTAACACTCTGGCTACCAAAGCAAGCAGTTCATTGAGTATTACTGGCCAGCCTGGGCTACATAGTTACTCTCCAAATCAGAAAGGAAAACCAAAGTGGCTGTTGTGACAAATGCCTGTAATATGTTGTCAGCGACAGGAAGGTATGCATATCAGGTGCCTTAGAACATCTCCTCTTATAATAAACAATTATGCACAGACCGAGGCTTAATGAGGCTTAATTTGACAGGTGAACAAACTATTGAACTCCAGTTGTGAGTGGCAAAACCACACAGCTGAGGAACCCAGGTCAAGGGCAGAAGGAGATCTGGGCCATGGCATCTGTGGGGAAAAAATAACTGTGCCCTTTTATTTCATTGCTGGTCCCAAAACCTCACAAAGCCACAGGCATGAAGTTATGATCTTCCAAGAGAGCATGTATAGCCAAGAAGGGACATCAGAATAGCTCAGTTGAAGCAAATGTTTCCAGAAATCTCACTGGGAGCTAATGTATTCAGAAAGGATTTCATACCAGGATGTGGCTGTGCATCTGAATGTACCAAGTCTTCCTACCCAATAGATTCAGAATGTCCTGATCTCTGGCTTTCAAAGCCACCCCTTTATTTCTATACCCATGTCTTAGCAAATATCAATTTGACAAAGTAATCCAGGCATGAATGGGCTCAGTGAAGTCAGGGTCTAGAGAAGAATCAGATTTATAGAGGTCTTCAACGAAGAGCTGGTCATAGATGGCAGCTGAATCTGACATCTGTGACTGAGATTGTTTGATAGTTTCACTTGGGCCTCCAGCTGCCTTGAAGGCTGGTGTTGTAGCTCTGTTGAGACCCAGAGCTTGTTTGGGATGACTCTGGATTTTGACTGTCATTCTTAACTCTGTAACATATAATCTAAACTTCTCCAGGAATCTTCTTGGTGCTCGCTTCATCCCTCACTTTGTGACAATCTCTGCCTCCAACATCTGAGAGATTAGGGGATCATTAGATTACTTTTGAAATGCCAAAATTCAATTATTTGTCTAGCTTCTGAATTTTGATATCATCACATTTACAGCTGAAGCCAATCTGTAAAAACAAACAAAAACAAAAACAGAGGGTTTCTTGGTTTCTTTTGAACCCTGTATAACTTTAGTAAATGACTGAGTTCTTTCTGACTTCAATTCTGTCCCAAGCATTCAAACCCGCTGAGCAGCAAATAGCCAGGGTGTGGCCATCATAGTGTTTTTGCACATCAGCATAATCAACCTCTACAAGAAGTTGCTCTTGAGAGATGTCCAATAACCCTAACCCTAGCCTCATCTTTCTACCATATCCTATACTATAATCAAGGACTGTGTTACAATACTGCTGTAACCAAGTATTTCTAGTTTTCTGAAACAATTGTGGGACAATTGTTACTAGTTAACCATAAATTTAACATCTGCTTCACAAAAGGTAAATGCATACTATGAGCCTATCACAAATGTTTATCACTTTGTCTCTAGATTGTACAGACCTCCAGACCTCTATGGTTAACTAGTGGCTATCTCTGCCTTGGAACTCAAAGCAATCTTTATTTGTCAGAACACAAACTATTACACAACCGGCTGGTAGGCAGAGAGAATAAATAGGAGAAATCTAGGCTCCAAAAGAATGAGAAAAGAGAAAATGATCCAGGGGGAAAGAAGCCAGGAAGCTGCCATCTAAGCATAACAAGCATTGAAAGTTATATAGAAGGAAAGAAAAGTAGAAAGCCCAGAGGCAAAAGGCAAATAAAGAGAAACAATTTATTAAGTTAAGAGATAGCCAGAAACAAGCCTAACCAAGGATGAGAATTTATAACTAATAAGTCTGTCATAATTTGAGAACTGGTTGGTGGCCTAAAATCTTTGTAATCAGTGAAGTCTTCTTTGAGGTCCTGTATAATTTTAGTAAATGACTCAGTCCTCTTTTTGGACTCTTTAATCTTGTCCCAAAAGCATTAAAATCTGCTGTATGGCATATGGCCAAGGTATAGTATAATCATCCAATGCAATTTTTTTCAAGTTGGCATAATGGCTCTCACAGAAGATTTGATCTTGTGAAATATCACTTCTGATGGCCCTGGCTTCAGTGGTCCAACTCTCCACCAGGTTTTCCACTGTAACTGAGGATCAGCTTCCACTACTACTATAAATCTTTCTAGTCTTAGGAATAATTCTGTTCTTAGTAGCCCATGAATTTAGCATTGCTTCACAAAAGGCAAATACATATTACATAAGGCTATCACTTTCTTAAATCTCTTCAAATCTAGCATTTCTAAAGATCTCAGTTAACTTCTAAATAGCTTTGGGCACATCTGTCATCTAGTGGTCATACCCTAAATGGTAATTAGAAAAATTAAAATTGGTTTTCTAATCTTTGAATCATTCCCTTGGTTTCACAATGCAATGTTATAGCTTCTGCTTTAGACTCCTGTGTGAATTTTTAGTTTCATTAGTCTTGTTTTTTTTAAAGATTGTATCTTATCAGTCATTTTTTTATTTGGCATTGATATCAGCATTTTTTTAAGGGATAAAGCATGAATCATCAAAATTGTATTGACTACATGTCAATCCCACCTAAGGTGATATCACTTCATTTGATTCTCCATTTTCAAACCGTCCATTGTGGAACTGTACAGAGACTTTACTCCCTGCATCATATTTTCCATTCTTTGCATAGCATGCCTAGGCAGAGAACATAGGAGTAAACAGTTTGTTGGAGGGCAACTGTGTAGCTGCACAAATGTTGCTGTGAGCAGAGATTGTAGCTATAGCAGCAACCACAGAAGCTCAAGCAGGTGTCACGGTGACAGACCTGGTGTGACTCAGAGAAAAGGGTCCAATGGAAGCCCAAAACCTAAGGGGAGAAGGAGCCAGCCATATGAAAAGTGTGCACAGGAACATGCACAAAAAGCATGTGTTGTAGGACTGGCCTGAAGGCAGACCCAGCCAGTTTTGTGGCTGTTTGAATCCCAAGCACCACTGTGGTTTGGGCTGTTGTAGAGAGACTGCAACAGGAAAATCCCAGCCCCACAGAGAAGGATTAGAACAAAGG
The DNA here is from genome assembly GCA_004025045.1 of Sigmodon hispidus. Classification (NCBI taxonomy): domain Eukaryota; kingdom Metazoa; phylum Chordata; class Mammalia; order Rodentia; family Cricetidae; genus Sigmodon; species Sigmodon hispidus. The sequence goes on along the minus strand of PVIH01011278.1, from coordinate 39,502 downwards.
AAAAGCCAGCAGGTATGTGTGGCTCTGTCTGATACAAAGCCAGGGGTGAGCAGATACTGGTACAAGGTGGGGCTGTTTAACATTCTGGTGGAAGAACCCTCCATTGATATAGTAATCTCAGCCTGTAAAGATATAAGTAGGTACCTAAAAGGCATTTTTATCTATTCCTTGTAAAGATACAGTGAAAAAGCAGTCTTTTAAATCAATAACTCTAAGAATATTTTTTAGGTAACAGAAGGCAAAGGTATTCTAGATTGTAGAGAGCCCATAGGCTGAATAACCTTGTTAATAAATTTTAGATCTGGAAAATGGAGAATGGTAACAGATCTCTTTTTAATAACAAATACAGGAGAATTCCAAGAGCTGATTGGTTCTTCAATGTGCTGAGCATTTAACTGCTCTGTATCACCTGTTCTAAAGCCTGCAATTTCTGTTAAAGGCCATTGCTGAACCCATCAGGCTTAATCTGTTAAATATTTTAAAAACAGTGCTGTTGGTGCTTTTGAAAGAACAGCAGCCATTGTGCTTTGTTTTTATACAATGTGGATGGCTGATGTCTAGAGTATAGAGACCAAACTCCTTCCATTGTAACAGTGTTTCTCTTTATGGGGAAAAACTAATTTTTCTCTTTAAAATGTTCTGATTAACTGACCAAATTTGACAATGAAGGTGAAGTGAGCCAGCCTGAGGAGGGGGTTCAGAAAAGGCCCACAACCAATCTTCAGAGGGAACTCACTGTCTGGAAGAAAATACACCAAGGTATTAATGGGAGAAGAAATACGTGTGGCAGGAACTGCCAAAAAGACAGCTGAACAGTGGTGAGAATATAACTTTGAAAGGAAAACCTGGTCAGCAAGGTAGTAACTCCAGTCCTGTGTAGCTCTGCTGTTCCAGTAACTAAAAATCAGAGTTAAAGTGGCTTTTTCATGAATTTGTGCTCCCAACCTCAACTGTGGGACTGAAACTTCTGGTATTAGCCCAGATAAAAATGGGCATAGGAGAAGATAATCTTGCTTTAGATCACTTGGACTTCCCTCTGGCCACTAAGTTTATTTGCCTTGTTGGCACCTTTGCTGGTGGCAGAATTAGCTTTTCTGAAATATCACTGTGGAATAGTAGCCAGTGGTTTCCCATAAACTTCAGCCTTATAGCACAATACTGAGACTATCAGGCACACCTGCCAATGGACTGTTAATACAAAAAGTTCTCTGCTTCTTGGGTCTGATTTGGCTACCATTATTTTAAATGTAATTCCCCTTGTTATGTTTCTATAGAGAAGCCTGACTAAAACAAATTGCACCAGAAATTAAGGTATTGCTGTGACATATTTGTCGTGTTTTTGAGAGGTGGCATTGAAACTTGGGGCTGGAAAACAGTTTGGTGCTCAGAGCTCAGTGGGCTGTTCTGTGAGAGCTTGCAAGATAATGCCTAGAGCAGTGTGAACAATGGAGGACTAGTCTAGTAGGCTTTCCTTTGGACCGCTAACCATCTCCTAAATCATGACATGGAAACTTAATAGGAATAGATGCTCGGACTTTTCTTGGCTCTTATTTTAATTATTTTCTCTTTACATTTTACCTTGGGATTTTAACCTTTTTGTGTGTTCTGCTTTCCTGCTTTGTGTCTTGACTGGGTGATGCTGCCTGGTTTCTGGCCCACGGCATACTCCTCTCTCTATCTCATTCTTTTCCCACTCAAGTAGATTTCTCCTTCTACTTATTCCCTCTGCCCGTAGCCCCACCTATTGTTCTCCTGCCGAGCTACTGGCCACTTATCTTTTTATCAGACCAAGCAGGTGTCTTAGGCAGGAAAGATGAAACAAATGCCCCCCATTTTTACATTAAATTCAGCATAAACAAATGGAACACATTTTGTTAAAACAAAGACAGCAGAAACCAATAACACACCTTCATAGTTAAAGTAATATTCTGCAGCCTAAACTAATATAACACATCTTTACAGTTAAAATAATATTCCACAACTGGTTTATGAAATTGTGTAAGAAAGCAAAAGGCTATTATAGCCATTGATCTAATATGTGGGATTAAGGACCACTGAAATAAAACCTTCAATGAAATAATAATGATTATTTGTAGCTGAGCAGCTGATGGTGATTAAGAAGGAAAAAACCAACATAATTGGGGATCATGGATCTCAGTATTTATTCAGGTATCATAACACAGAAGCTATGGTCCAGAGGACTTGAGGATGCACCTCATCCTGGCAAGTCAACTTGTTAGATGAGTATCCGGGTAGGACATCAGCTGAGGCTCGGTATATTGGGAGGACAAGACAGGACATCACACGGAGTAATGTTGCTTACTTTTTCCCCCACAAAGCTTGTTCATCCTGCTTTCTTATAGAATCCAGGGGGGGTGGGTGGTACTTCCCACAGTGACCTGGGCACTCCCATATCAATTAGGAAAATGTACCACAGGCTTGCCCACAGGCTAATCTGGTGGGGGCATTTTCTCAATTGTGGGTCCTTCTTCTAAAATAACTCTAGCTTCTGTCAAGTTGATTGTAAAATTAGATTGGATACCTATGATATAGAGCAAGAGGCTGACTCTACAAGGGTGGGGGCATTAAGCTGTATAATACACTGGTTTATAGTATATTCACAGGGTGATTCAATGGATCTGGATAATAGATCAAAAAGAGAAACCACAAGTTGGGCTACATTCCACAAATAGAACTTATCTGAAGCTAGTAGATGGAACGCTTGCATTCCATCTTCACCGGGTTCTCCTGGACTCAGCCCCCCCACACCCAGTTATGCCCTAACAGCTTCTCAAAGTCCTTCTGGCGATACAGCTACTAGCAGGTCACTTTCTCACTTGCTCCAGTAAACTCTACCATTTTATTCTGAAAAGCCAAAATATGAGGGGGAAACTCAGTTAAGATGTGTATGTGTGTAGCTTGTTAAATATTAGGATACTAAATTTTAACCATCCTTTCATTGAATAAACCATAGGACAGCATTAAGTAGCATTATTCAATCTCACTAGACACAGAAAAAAGGCTAGGTTAAAAATTATAGAAACATACCAATTATAACCAAATGTATACAATTAGCATAAAATGTAAATTCTAAATGCTTATATTAAAAGTGGTAATATCTTCTAAATTTACCTTATATTAAGACCCTGCCCTTTCTTGCTATAATTATAGTGTATTAGTGATACAACAGTTTTTTTGCTATGAGGTTGGCTATTCTATAATCTCTAAATCCCACTTAAAATATTTATCAAAGACCTGGAGGAACCTGACTCATGTGTTGTTTCCTTATGCTGCACTGAGATTTTTTTGAAATGCCCATTTTTAAAGTGACCAGACAGCTGAAAATTTGACATTCTGGCCAGTTTTCATTACAAAGTAGCCTTGAGAAAGAAGGTTTCACAGATGCCAAGATAATAAGGCTCCATTGTGGTTACCAGACTATCACCAAAATAGCTCAATGTACATGGGAGAGAGGTCTTTGCAGGTTGGCATACTCAGCCAATGCATGTGGGAGAGAGGTCTTTGCAGGGTGGCATACTCGGCCAATGCACGTGGGTGAGAGGTCTTTGCAGGCTGGCATACTCAGCCAATGGACGTGAGAGAGAGGTCTTTGCAGGCTGCCATACTCAGCTCCTCCTTGTGGGAAGGGAAAAGACTGATGTGAAATTTGCAGCACAAGATCCTGTTACAGCTTTTACTTTAAGAACTGCAGCCAAGGACTGCACCATGTAAGATTCCTGAGAAGATGATTAGCTTTAATCTCTAGAAAAATGATTCTTTCTGTCTCACAGTTAATCCCACAGCTGCTTAGGAAATTATTCAGAGGCTTAATATTATAGTAAATGCTGGGCCACTAGTTCAAGCTTTTTAACTAACTTACACCTTAAATTAACCCATAATTCTCTGTTTAGCCACACCGCCTGGTTACCTTTGCTCAGTGCAGTATTCTCATCTTCCTCTGTGTCTTGTTGGAATCTCCTGCTCTACTCTTTATCTTCCCAGAAGTCTTCTAGTGTGGTCACTCCACTGCTATTTCCTGCCTGGCTACTGACCTATCAGCATTTTATTAAACCAATAATAGTGGCAATATTTACAGTGTACAAGAGCACTTTCCCATTTTTTTTCTTTTAAAAACAAGAACCCTGATCTAATCTTTGTTTAGCACTTTTTTTTTACCATTATCCATAACAACTTGTAATCAACACTATAAACAAAGACAAACATCTATAATCCCTTTTGGGGAATGTGGGTATAGTTCTCTGGACTACTTTTTGCTGATTGGCAACACTGGTAATCTTATGGGGACACAAAGAAAATTTAGGATTATGGTCAAGTCCTGATTGGAGTATTCTGTGAAGCTGGGTCATCTCAACCAGTTTCCTTGAAGCTGTTCTAGATGCAGAACTCAAAAGAAACTGCAATAGAGGTGCTCTGAGATGTTGGACCATCTGGGCCATCTGTTCCCATATTTCTCAGGGAGTCTTCCTTAAGCAATCCTAGTTTCCTTTAACCCAGAAAGAATCCACAGCCTCATTTACTGTGGAACTAAAATGAAAGCTTCTCACTAAAGTAACATTGCTTAATTTAAATCTTGAAGACAAGGCACTTACAAAATATAGTTTGGGTTAATCCAACATCATTTATAATCAATTGTCTCTTAGCAGCTCTTTCTCCTTATTCAAACACAACAAACAGTATTCAGACTCTTTAGTTTTCATCTTTATGAGGCTTTTTAAAGGGTCTTTCTATATCCTTTTTTTTTTCTTTTTTAAGGATTTTCTCTTCTCAAGCCTATATAAATTTTTAAACACACTGCAAACCATTTAGAGGGATTGCTTTTAAATCAGAATGTGTTTACTATGTATCTTTTCCTGACCACAACAAGCCTTTAATCTGCTATACAGCATCCTAGAATTAAAGCCTTGTGGCTCGGATTCAAGCCTCAGCTATGCCAGCTGGCCCCTTAGCTTCTTGATCTCTGAGAGCTTAGCTTTATGGTAGAGGTATTGGTAGGAGCCATGTTTACCACCCCAATTCTGAGGGATTTTAGGGTCCACACAGCTAAAAAGTAGAACACCACTGTCAGCTGCTCAAATTCATTTAAGTGTTTGGCAACAGGGCTTTTTAAAAGAGCCTCATGGGATTTTGCCCCAATGCGGAGTCAGGAAGCCTCTTAAAGGAGCCTCACCTTTGCTCACTGTCAGCAAACAGACAAGAAAATGCTGCTACCAAGAAGCTGCACTTCACTATTTTCCCTTTATATCTGTATGAGCAGTAACCTTAAATCATATGCATCTAATATGCATACTGGGGCTTTGAGAACCTGCCATGTGGCAGCTCATACCTACATACCACTCTGTAACAAGCCCTACTTGAGAGATAAAGTTGTTTAGGCTCTGTTACTGTGTTCTAGAACCTTTTTAAAGCTTTTTAGGCTCTATGTGGATGTACATGCACCATGTTGGAGCACCATGTGCAGTGAGAAGTTTCTCTGTTCTTCCTGGCTAGTCCTGCAGCCACTTAGTTCTAAATAAACACCCAGAAGCTTATAGTAACTGCTGGGCCTGTAGCTCAGGCTTATTACTGGCAAGCTTACAATTAAAATCAACTCATGATTCTATTTGTTTAGCCACATGCACTGGTACATTTGCTTCAGTGCAGCAGTCTCATCCTGTTTCCTCTGTGTCTGGCTGGTATCTTGGTGCTCTGCTGTTCCTCTGCCTAGAATTCTCCTAGTATGGTCACTCTGCTTCTACTTACCTGACTACTAACCAATCAACATTGTATTAAACCAATACCAGTAACAAATCTTTACAGTATACAAGAGCAGTATCCTACATCAGTATTCAATATAGATTTCTGACAGCTAAGAAGGTAATACATGCGACATGTCTTTTGAATAGAATTCTTATATCTTAAGGGGAACCTAATCTCTAATGTTACTATCTTAGAAGACAGCTATAAAATATTGGTTTGAAGTTGGCTGACATTCTAATTGCTTGCAAACTTGGCTTATCAGCACATGAGAACCCTCTATTGCTATGGAATAATTCTTCTATCCACTGTAAATATATATTCTCATTGTTAATAAATAGCTGATTGTCTGATAACTGGGCAGGAAGAGATTAGGCAAGACTGCCTGAGACAGAGAATGCTGGAATGAAGAAAGGCAGAGTCAGGGAGGTTGAGATCAGATTTAAGATGAATGTGCCATACTGAGTAAAGTATCAAGCCACATGACAATGCATAGATAAGAAATATGAGTTAATTTAAATGTAAGTTAACTAGTACCAAGCCTGAGCTATTGACCAATCATTTATTTTTATTTTTTTCACTTGAAATATCTTTAATGCTCCAGGCATTGAAAACATTCATATAGTTGCCTTTTTTTCAGAGACCATTTCCTCTTAGGTACAGGTTTTATGTCCAGGATCAGAGGCACATACATCAACCACTAAATCCTCAAGACAGCTCCCTCATGTCACATGCAACATACTTTGGCACCTTGTCATTTTTGTTCATGAATCCCCTCTCTGCCACACCCATGAACACAACCACAACAGCTCATAAAACTTTCTAGCGTCATCAACACTGGCTGACTTTGTGGGAAAACAGCCCATTTCCAGTGCTCCCCAATGTCCATGAGTGTGAGTGTCATTCCAAAGAGCTATGGAGGCACACTGTCAGCTAATGTGCACACTAGCTTCTGTTCTACTCTAGCTCACAACAGAGGCACTTAAATATTCTTGGCAAAATGGACTTTATAATTGCCATTGAAGTCAAGTGTGAGGGGTTTTTCTCCCATACTTAATAACTGGTATATATTATTAGATTTATAGATTTGTGTCTGCTTACATTTGCTATTGAGGATATAGACTGCTTATGTAAATGAAGGCCTGTTTGGTTTTCCAGATGCTTGGATGAGAAGCAAACTGAGAAACTGCTTGGCCAATGCTTATACTACAAATATATATGTCGATCTGATTGTTCTTACAGAATTGCTTGCTTCAAAGAGTATTTTTTGAGCCTTAATCCTTAGGTGATTCTTCCAAGGTAATAATGTGCTTGTCCTGCTTCCTGAAGTAATGGTTCATATTGTTACCTGAGGTTCTGATTCAATCAGCCATATGTGGGAATGTTATTGACTTCTTTTTAACTTCATGGGAATTGGAGCATGTAGTTGGCACTGAGAACCTTGGGACTAGAGGCCCTTGAGTTAGTCTCTGGGTCAGGGAACATCTCCTCCACGAGATAAGAAGCTAAGGCACGGCAAGGTTATTAGGCTCATGCGACACTGTGCAGTCAGATGACAGAGCCAGGAGCAGAATCAATATCTCCAAATAAATAACCCCTCCCCCAGCGATGGGCAGCATCAATTAACCATGGAGAACCTGGGGAGCCAGGTATGACCATCTGTGCCAACGACACCACAGAAGGGCATGAACAGTTCAGAGCCAAGCTTTCACCTTGGTAAGAAGTAGATGCTTAAAATGGCTGAAGCTATGTGAGGAATGAAGTAACCCTTCCCATTTCCCCTTAGAACTCAGGGACCTGCCAGGATTCCTAAGGGCTTTACTGCCATTTGCTTTGTCAGCTCTGTCACCGTACAGCCAAACATTTTTTAATGTCCCCGTGATCTGGGTTCAAGAACATACACAGACCACCTTGCTTTCTCCATCACTCGCCCACCTAGAATAGCCAAGGACCTAGCCCCCTCCACTCTCTCGGTGAGTGTTCATCTTCCCAAGCTGTGGCTAATCTCTTTGCTCTCTTCAGAAGTTCCTCAGCACTAACCAAAGAGTTGTGCTGGGCCTCAAGGACTTAGTATTGGATGTTTTACTTTGCTCTGGGGACCAACTTTGTTACCCATATTCTTGGCAACCATGGCACCTTCACCCTCTAGTTCCAGATTCCCATGAATTGGGACTTTCTCTACTTCAGTATAATGCATTCTGCCACCCACAGACACACGTGAGAACTAACCTCATCATTCCTTCCCTCGCTGTAAATTCCCACCCCTCATTCTATCTGAGGAGGAGATGCTCCCCTGGATCTTCTGTAAAAGTCTCCTTGACTACAGAACATCCTAGTAGATGCACATGAAGAAGCACATGAATACAGCAAAAACACACTATGCTCTGGGAAGAAGGGCAGCTTTTGTTGTGTGTACTGTGGTTTCCAGGACACTCTTTAGGAGGAGAGCCTATTTACTCAGCTCATACTGAACACACACAGCATCTTCCCACTGCTTTGGGAGTGGGAGAAGCCTATGAAATACTAACAAATCCATGAAATGGAAACCAGATTTCATGGTATACTTTTGTTGACATAGGAAGCTGTACAGAGCTCCAAAAATACTTCTTTCTTAGTCAGGCGGGACACACCCTCATTCAGAGGGCATCTCTCCTCTAACCTACATGCATAAGCAGACAGGGCCCTTTCTGGAATAGAACCTGGCCCTCTAGGCTCTTGAGCCAAGAAGAACAGACATGGGGAGAGCTGTGAGTGGAGAAGGATGACAGAATAGAATTCTACCTCCCCTGACTCCCAGAGAGGATTGTTACAAAGATTCAAAGGTGGGGAGGGGGGCAAGGGGAAGAGAAATTGCAAAGCTGCATTTAGAATTCTGATTAAATCAAAGATAACCGAGACTTATGATATCTCAGGGACTCCTACCCACCCACGCCATTAAGTAAAGATATCATGTTTTGTTTTTTCTCTTTCTCTCTCATGCTTATTTGATACTTATTTGATACTTATTTGATTCACCAGGCTTGGTGCTTTTGTTTCTAAAACATGCAGTGAGCAAAATACACCATTTGGTGCCCACAGGGCCCCTGGCCAAGTGCTCACTCATAGGCTACCAAGAAGATGACAAGCAAGAGGCCATCATTGACAGGACAGTATACTGCATGGACTGTGCTGCATGCTTGTCTAGAGTTTAGTGGGAGATGATGTTGCTGAAGGGATGTGCAAGGAACATGTGGCAACCTCCAAAATGAGCTAAGGTCCAGTCTGTGTCCAGTGAGGCTGCACAGGACACAGAGCTAAGGCACTAATGCTGCAGCAGGTGGGGCATCAGAGGTCTCTGCTCTGCTCCACGTACCACCCAAGGCCAGAAACTGCTCAAGGGATGAGATCACATCACAACCAACTCCCTGGTTCCAGCCCTTTAGAAAAGTGTTCAGTTCTTCCTCTCAGTGACTTGCTTCAGCTCTCCCACAGCTGCCTTCTCTTCGCACATTCTTCCTGCACATCTGTTCCTAGCATGCCTTGATAAGGAGCACTGCGTCCAATCATCTCACACGCCTCTGCAGCAGGATTCCATACATTTCCCAAGGAGGCTCTGTCCCTCCGGTCCTTCACAGCTTGATGAACGCAGCCGGCTGTGGCACCTGCTCCGTGTCTGGGGGTGGGAAGACACTGGATATGGCTATGTCCACGATTCCCTGGCACAGTTCTGCATAGAGCTTCTGAGCACACGCAGGCGCACCGTTGACTTCAATGAGCCAGACTTTCAGCTCCTCATCAACCATGAAGTCGAAGCCAAAGAGTTGAAAGCTCTGGTAAGGGAGGTACCTGGTGCTGATGGAAGGCTCTATACTCATGAGGCAGCTCCTTATTATGTGTTTGATCTGCAGCAAAATGCTGCTTTCTAAGGAACTGTTCAGAGAACTACTTAGGTACTGACTGAACTCCTCAAAGAACATTTCATTCCATTCTTCGTATTTCCCATAGTTCTTTGAGTACTCCTTCTGAATGCAGTGATTGGTCAAATGGGAGGTCTTGTCTTGGAAATTATCAGCATGATATGGTTCTGAAGCTGTTCGGAGCACACCCTCTCTGTAGAGGTAGATGTTATACTGATGGTCGACCAGGACCCAGCTTCGAATGTCAAACTTGCGGTGACCAGGCTCAAGAAGCAGAGGGCGCTCGAGGTATTTCTGGATCACGTGCACTTGACCCTGGTTGTCTATGAAATCCAGAAGCTCCGATGCCTCTGAGGAGATGAGGATACCTTCACCTTTGGCACCAGCTGATGACTTTGCGATCCAAACGTTGCCCTCTCCATCTTCTTTCTTTCTGTTATAAGAAGCCGGGAAGAATTCTCTCTCATCTGTCCTGGAGTTACTGACAGGAAGCTGGATGCCGTTCTGTGCTGGAGCGACCGGCGTCTTGAGTTTAGTTGGATAAATCACGTAGAACTCGGGGAACCATGTACAGGACTCAAACAGCTCTGGACTGGTCTTGACGAGCTTCTTTAGTGAAGCTTTTCAGCACAGTTTGTCCGCCCCCCTGTAGCAGTTCACCAGCTGTGCCAGCCCCGGCGCGTGATCCAGTCTCCCGAAGGGCAGTCAGTTCCTCTCGCCCAGCATCAGGTTGAACCTGGGTTGTCCCGCCGCAGCCTCTTCCAGTGGCCGGTGGCTAGCAGTAGCCGGGATACCTCGGCGTAGACGCTGCTATTCTCGTCGCGCACCACGAAGGTGTACATGGCGAAGGGCCACGCGCTCCGCAGCCTCCGCACGAGTGCAATGCATGGTGGCCCCTCGTGGTCACTGCCCCCAGCCTCAGCCCAGCCGACCGCCTAGCTCCGGGGCGAGCCTTCCGGTCTCCTTAGTGCCGGCCCTTGGCGCCTGCGCTACCGTCCGAGTGACGACCAATCATAATTTATATTTGGCCTCTGAGTTGATTATTTGGGAACTGACAGGTGGAAAAGAAACATTCACTTATACTCTACCTCACCCATTCCACTTCTAAACCCTGTATCTAAACTTTGTAGAACTGTGACCTGTGTAGCTTGCAGAACTTAGTTCTGGCTTTATATCTCCCTGTGGCGTAGAAGTTTGCCTGAATCTCAACCTACTTTATACAATGACTTTTCTGCTCTTCCAGATCATGTAGGCAGGCTGCTTTTTCTAAGTTAATATTGAACTCCTCTAAAGCAGAATAATGTAGACTAAGAAAATCAGACTCAAGGCATCAAACTCAAAATTCTTCTCTCAAGGTAACAGATAAGCTGTCCTGCCCCTGTGGGGATTTGATTTCAGGAGAGGGATTATGAGATATATTTCCCACCAGAAAGTAGGCCTGACTTCTGAAGAAAAATACTATTACATTTTCTGAAAAAAAAAAAAAATCAGTGCTCTAGAAACTCAGTCTTGTCTCGTCCAAGTTTGTCAATAAGCTAGTGTTACTAACAGATTGTTCTTGGATCTGCAAAAAATTTGCCACCTTCTCTTTGTATTCAATAGACAGATGCAAAAGAGCCCCACAGGCTGACCTGTCTAAATACTTTTCAGGTAAGGTCTTTGTCTGGGTCTTTTATTACACCCTTTCTAAAGCATATTTGTCAGGGTTCTCTAGAGTCACAGAATGTAGGGAATGAATCTCTCCTCCTCTTTATCCTCTCTCTACTACCCCATCCACCACAAGGGGAATTTATTGGAATAACTTACAGGCTGCAGTCCAACAATAAATAGCTGTGAATGAAAAAGTTCAAATACAGGTGTCTTCCTTCCTCAAGATCATAGGTATGCCCTCCATTTTTGGATTGTAGTTCATTCCAGATATAGTCAAGTTGGCAACCAAGAATAGTCATCATAGAAAGCTACTTCCAGTCCAGCAGAATGGGAGAAGTGGTACTGATCTTAGAGGTTCAGATATGTTTGATTCATCGTGTGCTGAGTTCCATAACATTGGAATGAATATACATGGATGTAGGGTATAAATAACAGAGCAAAGATCAATGTGAAGACCTACAACTTAACTTGGGAATTAAGAACAGGGCTTTCCCCAAAAGTGCTCAGACTCCAGCTCAGGCTCCTTCTTCTAGTACTGAATTACTATCACTATTAAAGACATAAAGCCTGGGAATCCTTAGGCTGACCTTGACAATGCCATCAGGGCTCATCTTGAGATGGAAACCAAACATATGAGATACTAGAAGAAATCTGTCTATCTCAGTCTTAACTCAGCAGGAAGAGAATGCTGGTCATGAACCTTGGTCACAAGGCTGAGGTGGGAGAACCGTAACTGTTTTCACAGGAAAGTATTGGATGAGATGAAGTAATAAATGACTGAAGCAATTTGTGCTCAATGGGTTGCTACCAAGACTCAGCAAAGCAGGAGGCTGGAAATGTCTCTCATCTTCTTTCTCCATTTCATGACCGCTCTGGTGGAGACTCCCATGCCTGCGATGAATCAGTCTGTGAATCAGTATCAACAAAAACAGCACACAGAACTGTGACTCCTGTATAGTTCCCAGGACTTTGCTATTGGCTTTGTCATCTCTCTACAGCATAGAAACTTGCCTGAGTTTCTGGCCTGACTCAAAGATCTTAGAACCATATTAAACACCAATGAAAAGATGGGTGCTCAGGGAATCAACTAATGGGTGAGAATTCATAAGAATTTGGGATGCTCAGTCTTCATCCATCTACTTGACTCTTTGGAGATAAACTAGAATTTCTTCATTCCCTTTACATTGCTTTTTAAAGACAAGGGTTTCTCCATGTAACTCTGGCTGGCTTGGAACTTAACATATTGATTAGGTTGTCCTTGAACTCAAATCTACCTGCCTCTGCCTCTCAAATATGAGTACCTAAACTACCATGCTAAGCTTATAGACATTTAAAAAGAATTCTTCAAATTACCATGTAGTATACAATCTAGTTTAGAGCCATGCTGTAAGATGAACAAACATCTTAGTCACCCCGTCTTAGCCATGGCATCTATTATTACAATTGTGACTGTAATTTTTTAGTCTCTATTGCAGAGGTCTTACTACTTAGGAATACCATGATAGGGATAGGTATGAGTCTTATATATTGGAGGAGTAACCATTAAGGAAAGAATGCAAAAGCAATTGTCTTAATGGTATCCTTTCAAGGACCAACTATTAAAAGGTTTATTTCTATTTGACCTAAGGCTTTGGCAGACTACCTAAGTACACAAAGGTTTATTAGGATAACTTTATCTTTCAGTCTAGTTCTACCACACTAAATGAATAAACTCCTTTAATTTCTAGCCAAATCAATAAAATAAAACTTCCCATGTTTTCTTTACCTTTTAAAAACTTATGTATACAATGTCCAGCCTCTATGCATTCCAGGAGAGGAAACCAGATCTCATTACAGATGTTTGTGAGACACCATGTGGTTTAAGAGCAGTCAGTGCTTTTAACCTCTGAGCCATCTATAGCGCCCCTTTTGCTTTTTAAAGTTTCTTTATTGTGTTTTTGGGGAGTGATATGGGCATCCCACAGTTGAATATTGGAGTTCAGAGGACAGCTTCATAGAAGTTGGATCCACCTGAATGCAAATGCTTCTACCCACTACACCATCTCTCTGGTTCCTCTTGTTTTGTGACCTTGAATTTTTTTAAATTTATTTTGTGTGAGTGTTTACATTGAGGAACATTCTTGCATATGTAGGTAGCAGAGTTTAAACTTAGGTCCTTATGTTTGAGTAGCAAGCAGCCTACTAAGCTGTCCCCCAGCTCTGACATTAGACTAATCCTGCTGTCTGCAGTTCCTGAGTGCTGGGATTATATGCATGCACATGCCAGTCTATGCATGTTGGGGTTAAAACTCAACCCAGGACTTTGTTCATCCCAGGCTCTTTCATTTCTAAGAGTCTCAATGACTGCATGGCCCTGAGATGAATGGTTAGGGGCAGATATTTGACCAGCTGTCCTGTATTTGTCAACATATTTATTGGTTTGTAATTGTATTTGTCAATGAATCTCAACACATTGAAATTTTGTACTATAGCTCAACAATTTTGAACTTTATATTTATGATCTTAATGATTTACTTCCTTCAGAGTCAGAAAATACTGAAGTTTTGAGGAACTAATTACCCCTTTAGAACAATCTCTCCTCCTCTTGCCCACTCCTCTCAAATTACTACTGAGTTCTTTCATCTCTGGTTCACTAATAAGTAAAGGATGCATTTATCCTCCTAAAGATGTTATCTTCAACAGTGGTCTGGCTGTTAAACTTCAGATCATCACTTTTCCAAGCATCTTGTATTCAATGGAATCTACTGTTCATCTATAATCCAAGCATCCTCTAATGTCTTTGGTAAATGGTCTTATAATTTGAGCTTACATGAACATATCAGTTCACTTTTCCTGAAGAAAGGTCAAAGGTCATTAATAAAGGGCTGCTCCATGATTGAAGGGGCAAAGGAAAGAGCTAAGGCTTGGTACCAAGTGACCATGTTAGAATTCCTGAAGAAAATCCAAGGGACGATTGTAAAGGCAAATCTGTTTCAAAGGAGCCCCCAGTGTTGTATACTTTGTGTTCTAACCAATATAGCTTGCCTGGAGATCAATGTGGGGGGGAGCTAACCACTAGTTAATTAACTATAGAGGCTATGGAGGCCGGGTGGTAGTGGCTCACACCTTTGGTCTCAGCACTTGGGAGGTAGAGACAGGAATATAAGTCAGGTGGAGACAGAATCTCAGACCCATTTGGTTTGAGGATTCAGAGGTAAGTTTCTAATGGCTGCTTCTATACTCTTTCAACTTTCACCCTAATGTCTGACTCTGGGCTTTTATTAATAATAAGAATTTTGCTATATCCCAGGATTTTGTAGATGCCAGTGCCATGGAACAACCACTGAGTATTAGTTCTTCTTTGAATGTCTGGTAGAATTCTGCAGTGAGAGCATCTTGTCCTGGGCATTTTTTACTTGGGAGACTTTTAATAACCATTTCAATTTTCTTTGAGGTTATAGGTCTGTTTAGGTCATTTATCTGATTTTGATTTAATCTTGGTGATTGGCATCTGTCCAGAAAGCTGTCCATTTCTTTTAAGTTTTCCATTTTAGTAGAGTATAGGTTTTCAAATTATGACCTGATGATTCTCTGGATTTCCTAGTTGTCTATTATGTTTCCTTCTCATTTCTGATAATGATACTCTGCCTTTTGGTTAGTTTGGATAAGAGTTATCTATCTTGACTTTCTCAAAGAACCAACTCTTTGATTCATTGATTCTTTGTATTTTTCTTTGTTTCTATTGTATTGATTTCAGTTCTAAGTTTTATTTCCTGCCATCTATTCCTTCTAGGTGAGTTTGCTTCTAACTGTTCTAAAGCCTTCAACTGTGCTCTTAGGTCTCTTGTGAGATTTCTCTTGGTTTTTAAAATTATGAGTGAAGTAATTTTTCATATATGTGTATCCTTGTTCAAGCTCCCTTCCCCCTCCCACCTCTTCCAGTCACTCTTCTCCACATCTGTATCGCCTCCCCAGCAAGGGCAGGAGGTCCTAAGGTCCCAAGGTCGCTTAGTTCAGCATCCACTCCAGGCAGATCTGCTTTCATCACCCCAACATCAGAACTGAGTCAGGTGTTCCTCTAGAGGGAGTAGGATCCAAGGTGTCAGTTCAAGGTGCTTCAGATCCCAATAAGTTTGTTCAGTGGTTGTGGTTTGCAGCTTGGACATACTTTGCTTTTTGCTTTTTTGTTGTTGTTTTTTAGAGTCCACTAATGAGTGAGTACATACCCTTCTTATCTTTCTGGGTTTGTGATACCTCGCTCAGGGGGATAGTCTCCAAATTCATCATTTGCCTGCATATTTTAAGATATCATTTTTTCTTACTGCTGAGTAAATGTACCAGTTTGTTAATCCATTCTTCAGTTGAGGTGCATCTAGGTTGTTCTCAAGTTCTTGCTATTATGAATAATGCTGCTATGAGCATAGTTGAGCTAATGCCTTTGGAGTGCAAATATACATCTTTAGGGTATACACCCAGAAGTGGTATTGCTGGATCCTTGAGATTTATTCCCAGTTTTCTGAGAAACTGCCATACTGCATTCCACAGTGGCTGAACAAGTTTACACTCCCACCAGCATAGGTGGTCATCTTGTCTTTTATTTTTAGCCAATCTGGCAGGTATAAGGCGGTATCTCAAAGTTGTTTTGATTTGCATTTCTCTGATGGTTAAAGATGTTGAGCAATTTCTCAAGTGCCTTTCAGCCATTTGTAATTCTTCTGCTGAGAATTCCCTTTTTAGTTCTGAACCCTATTTTTTGATTGGGTTATTAAAGGTTTTGGTTTCTAGTTTCTTGAGTTCTCTATATATTTTAGAGATCAGTCCTGTCACTTGTAGGGTTGGTGAAAATCTTTTTCCCATTCTGTAGGCTGGTTTTTGTCCTGTAAAGCCAAGGACATAGTCAATAGAAGTTTCTAGTTTCAAGAGGTCCCACTTATTGGTTGATCTTAGTGTCTGTGCCACTGGTGTTATATTTAGGAAGCAGTGGTAACCACTGCCAATTTGTTGGAGGGTATTTCCTACTTTCTTTTCTGTCAAGTTCAGTCTGGCTGGGTTTATGTTGAGGTCTTTGATTTTTGTGCAGAGTGATAGGCTTGGGTCTATTTGCATTTTTCTTCACACTGCCATCCAGCTATGCCAACAGCATTTGTTAAAGACACTATCTTTTTTTCCATTGAGTATTTTGGGCCTCTTTTTCAAAGATCAGGTGTTCATGGGTGTGTGGGTTAACAACTGTGTCTTCAATTAGATTCCATTGATCCACAAGTCTGTTTTATGCCAGTATCAGGCTGTTTTTATTACTGTAGCTCTATAGTATAACTTGAAGTTGGGGATGGTGATGCCTCCTGAGGTTCTTTTGTTGAGTAAAATTGTTTTGGCAATCCTGGCTTTCCTTTTATTCCAAATGAAACTGAGTATTCTTTCAAGGTCTGTAAAAAAAATGTTGGGATTTTTTTGATGGGACGTGCATTGAATCTGTAGATTGCTTTTGGTAGAATTGCCTTTTTTTACTATGTTGATCCTACCTATCCAGGAACATGGGAGATCTTTCCATTTTCTGATATCCTCAATTTTTTTCTTCAGAGATTCAAAGTTTCTATCAAATAGATGTGTTACTTCTTTGGTTATTGTTACTGCAATGTATTTAATGCTATTTCAGTTATTTTAAAGGGTGATGTTTCCCTTATTTCTTTTTCAGCTCTTCTATCTTTAGTGTATAGGAGGGCTACTGATTTTTTTTAGTTAATATTGTATCCTGCTACATTGCTGAAGGTGTTTATCAGCTGTAGAAGTTCCCTGGTAGAATTTTGTGGGTCACTTATGTATACAATTATATCATCTGCAAATAGAGATAGTTTTACTTTTCCAATTTGTGTCCCCTTAATCTCCTTTCATTCTCTTATTGCTTTAGCTAAAACTTTGAGAACTGTATTGAATAGATAAGGGGAGAGGAGACAGCCTTGTCTAGTTCCTGATTTTAGTGAGATTGCTTTGAGTATTTCTCCATTTAGTTTGATGTTGGCTGTTGGCTTTTTGTAAATTGCCTTTATTATATTTAGATATTTTGCCTGTATTCCTGATCTCTCCAGGACTTTTATCATAAAAGAGTGTTGAATTTTGTCAAAGGCTTTTTCAGCATCTAAGAATATTACCATGTGGTGTTTTTCCTTTAGTTTGCTTAAGTAATGGATAACATTTATGGTTTTTCATATGTTGAACCATCCCTGAATTTCTGGGATGAAGCTTACTTAATCATGGTGCATGATATTTTTTATATATTTTATATATTTTTCCAAAATCTTGTTGAATTTTAGCATTAATATACAAGAGGGAAATTGCTCTGTAATTCTCCTTTGTTGTCTTTGAGTGGCTTATGTATTAGGGTAATTGTGGCCTCATAAAAAGAATTTGGCAATTTCTTTCAGTTTCTACTGTGTGAAATAGTTTGAGGAGTAATGGTAGTAATTCTTCTTTGAATGCCTGGTAGAATTCTGCACTGAAACCATCTGGACCTGGGCTCTTTTTACTTCGGAGGCTTTTAATGACAGCTTCAATTTCCTTAAGAGTTATAAGTCTGTTTAGGTAATTAATCTGGCCTTCATTTAATTTTGGTAAACTGTACCTGTCCAAAAAGCTGTCCATTACGTTTTCCATTTTTGTGGAATATAGATTTTCAAAGTATAATCTGATAATTCTCTGGATTTTCTGGGGTTCTGTTGTTATGTCCCCCTTTTCGTTTCTCATTTGGTGATTTGGGTACTCCCTCTGCTTCTTGATTAGTTTAGATAAGGGCTTATCTATCTTGAATTTGTCAAAGAACCAACTCTTTGATTCATTGGTTCTCTGTATTGTTCTTTTTGTTACAATTGTGTTGATTTCAGCTCTAAGTTTATTATTTCCTGCCATCTACTCCTTCTAGGTGAGTTTGCTTCTAATTATTCTAAGGTTTTCATCTGTGATGTTAGTTCTCTAGTGTGGGATTTCTCTAGGTTTTTCATATAGGCATTTAGTACTATGAATTTTCCTCTTAAGACTGCTTTCATTGTGTCCCATAAGTTTGGGTATGTTGTGAATTTATTTTCATTAAATTCTAGAAAGTTTTGATTTTTAATTTCTTCCTGGACCCAGAGGTGGTTCAATGTAGAGATGTTCAGTTTCCATGAGTTTGTAGGCTTTCTGTGACTTTTTTTTTGTTAAATTCTAACTTTAGACCGTGGTGGTTTGATATAATACAAGAGGTTATTCCCAATTTTTGTATCTATTGATATTTTCTTTATGACCAAGTATATAGTCAATTTTAGAGAAAGTTCCATCGGGTGCTGAGAAATATGCATATTACTTTGTGTTTGGGTGGAAGCTTCTTTAAATGTCTAAAGTTCAGGGTCATAACATCTGTTAGAGCCCCTGAGTCTCTATCTGGTTGACCTATTCAATGGTGAAAGGGGGGTTTTGAAGTCTCCCACTATTAGGGTGTGAGAATTGATGTGGGATTTGAGCTTTAGTAGTGTTTCTTTTACATAGATAGGTGCTTTTATATCAGGAGCATAAATATTCAGGATTGAAATCTCCTCTTGACCAATTTTTCCAGCAATGAATAAGTAATGTCCATCTTGGTCCCTTTTAATTGATTTTAGTGTGAAGTCTATTTTGTTAGCTATTAGGATAGCTACACCAGCTTTTTTCTTGGGACCATTTGATTGAAAAAAATCTTTTCCCAACCCTTTACTCTGAGTATGTGTCTGTCTTTGAACTTGAGATGTGTTTCCTGTATGCAGCAGAGGGTTGGCTTCTTTGTATCCATTGTGTTAGGGTACGTCTTTTTATAGGTAAATTGAGTTCATTGATATTAAGAGATATTAATGATCACTGATATTTCCTGATTTTTGGTGGTAGCTTGTGTTTTTTTTTGGGGGGGGCTTTTCTTCTCTGGGATTGATAGTTTGTGCTTTCATGAGTTCCTTAGGTTGAAGTTTTCCCTTTAGTGCTTTCTGTGGGGCTGGATTTGTGGATAGGCATTGTTTAAATCTGATTTTCTTTTCATGAAAACTATCAATCTATGGTGATAGTTTTGCTGGGTATTGTAATCTGGATTGGCAGCTATGCTCTTTTAGTATCTGTATAACTTCTGAAGACCTTCTTGGATTTCATTGTTTCCATTGGATAGTCTGGTGTTAGTCTGATGTGTCTGCCTTTATAGGTAAGTTGGCCTTTTCCTTTGCAGATCTTAATATTTTTTTCTTTGTTCTGTATGTTTTGTGACTTATGTGGTGAGCAGAATTTTTTTGAGTGTCTAATCTATTTGGTGTTCTGTAAGCTTCTTGTATCATTATAGGTATTTCCTTTAGGTTGGGTAAGTTTTCTTTGATTTTTATTGAATATATTTTCTGTGCCTTTGAGTTGGTATTCTTCTATTCAATTACTCTCATGTTTGATCTTTCATGGTGTTCCAAATTTCCTGGAACTTTTGTGGTTTTTTTTATTTTATTTTAGTGTTTTCTTTGACTGTATCTATTTACACTATTGTATCTTCCACTCCAGAGATTCTCTTTCATCTCTTGGATTTTGTTGGTTATGCTTGTATCTGTAGGTTTCTTCAGATTTTCTCTTTCTACCTTTGCCTCATTTTCTGCCTTTATTGCTTTGTTTTTTTGGTTTTTTTTTCAAGAATTTGTTAATCTCTCCCATCTTTTTGTTTGTATTTTTTTCTATTCCTTTAAGGGAATTTTTTATTTCCTCTTAAGGCTTCTATAATCATCTTAAAGTTTTTTTTTAAGATTGTTTCCTTATGTTTCCTCTTCATTGCTCTGTTCAGAACTTAGTGTTGAACCCCCAGCTTCTTCTGGTGTCTTGTTCTTTATATTATATGTATTCTGCCCACTGCTTCCTCAGCTCACTTAGTCTGCTCTTTTTTGTGAGTTCAGGTGTTGAGTGTCTTCAGTTGCCACAGGGTTTGTTCTTAGTCCATTCGTAGTTGACTTAGTTGACTCAGTCAGCATGCACACTCGGTCAGCTACTCTAGTCTGAACATGGGCTCTGCACAATCTGTAGATGTCCATGGGTGATGTAACTTTCTTTGGAGTTGGTGTTTGGCTATGGGATATCCCTCCTATGTTTCTGGGGATTGCTGGGGGGCGTGGTTCTCCTAGCTTTGTTTGGTTTAGGGCAGGGCTAGTTGTCAGGGTGGAGCTGTGACTTTGTCCCTAGCTGTGGAGAAGTCTCCTGGTGGCCTAGGAGTTCAGATGCGTTCACCTCTTACTCTGCTCTGGACACAGACTCTCCTTTACTCTCTCCTAACAGGCTTTTCTAAGAATTTCATCTTGGCATTCATAATGACCTTTTAAGTGATAAAACAATAAACATAATGATAAACATTATGATGATAATCCCTTCTACTTTAGTTTTTCTTTTAGTAGTTTCAATATTAAATCATCTAGAGTAAGATCAAAGAAAGACTAAACACCTTCAATTGCCTTAAATGAATTTCCCTTTTTAACAAAATCTGATTTACTCACCAAACGTGTTTTTAGTGATGATTCAGATGGCTGTGAAGTAGGGCAGCTACCTAGTGTGGTAGAAGCCCAAGGAGGAGTCTAAAAAGAGAAATACAACCCACCAGGAAGAGAAGGCCACCTTCTGAAAAGCTTACCCAGATGAGAGTAAAGAAAAACACATGTGGCCTGTAGAGAGCTGCCTGCTGCTGCACCCTAAAGATGGTGCTGATTTCTGGCCTCCACCCCCCCATGGGTGAGTGCTCTCTTTTGATAAACAACTCCTTATTTGGCTTGAGCCTGGGGCGTGGTTTTCTGTTGCATATGTGGACCTATGAGCTGTGCCCACATGGCTTATTGGAATTGGATGCCCTGAGAGTTTCTAGTCAGTGGGCGGGGTTTTCCGGGGAAGGAGGAGGAGAAGACAGAAGAACAAAGAGAGAACAATTGTAAAGGTCCGGAATAAACTGCTGAAAGAAGATCCTGGGTGTTGTGCTTTCCTTGCTGGCAAGGTTGTGCACGACAGTGGCCAGCTCTGCTTAAGCCCGAAGGCTAACTTTGAACAGAAAACCTAGCCAGCCAGTAATTCCTCCTCCAGCCACATGTTGCTCTGTCTGGCAAGCAGCTTTTTTGAGAATTTGTGCCCCAAAGTAGAACAAGTGAAACATGAATTCTAGTTGGTATTTAATAAGAACTCAGAGCCAGATACTGGGGGAAAAGCTGGAATATTAGGGGAAACAGGCCAGTCAATTCTCGCCCAGCCAACTTCTTAGGGTAAAAGCTATCTTTAAGTACTCAGCTTGGCTTGTAGCTTCCACAGAATACCACAATGCCTGCCTGTACCTACATTAAATATCTTCTTTGCTCAGTTGTTTCACTTTCAGGTACAACTCTGCATCACAATCCTAGAGTTAAAAATTAAAGGTGTGAGCTACTACTGTTTGGTAGTTAGGCCTTGAACTCAAACACAGATCTGTATCTGGAGTTATGGGATTAAGTGTAGGTCACCACTTGGTCTTTCCTGTGCTGAGATAAAGGCATGAGTTACTGTAGCAGCCTGAGCTACTTGGGGTCTTTGAGTCAGGCTCAGGCCTGTGAATTGAAAAAGGCAGACACTTGGATCATTCAAAGAGAATGCTACTTTATTCAATCCCCATCTCAGCTTAAATACAAGGCTACCTGGTGTGGGAAGAACAGCGGGAGTTCTCCAGGCAGTTGACAAAATACTGACTTCAGGTAAAAACAAAAAAAAAACCCAAAAACAAAAAAACAAAAACCAGCTTTCTGTACCAACCCCTATAGGCAGGAAAGCTAAAACATTTGGAACAATGGAAGACACAGGATATGCAACTATCCACAGGCTATATCCTTCAAGGCTCAGAGTGCAGGTAAAGGTCAGAACAGGGGCCTTGTGGTTTGTCATAAGTGAGGGTATTGCTCTCTCCTTGTACTCCAGAGGAACAATAGAACAGTGTACTTCCCAATTATTCATGTAACAGATGGGCATCGGGGCTGCTGGGATGGCTTGCTAAGCAAAGGTGCTTTAGCTCAAGCCTGATGACTTGTGCTCAATTCCCAGATCCTACATAAAGGTGAAAGAAAAATGATTCTCACAGATTGGACTCTGACCTCCACATTTGCAGTATGGCATTCATGTACCTATACTCACACATAAAAGGGCAATGAGCCATGTCTGTGACTTCCATTCCCAGGTGGAGAAATGCTTTAAAGATCTTAATGTAGCCTGCCCTGTGCTTGTGTATGTCATGAGCTTCCAAGAGGAACATGAGAGCAGACAGCCCACACATGTAGATACCTCACTGGAGACCAGATACTGTGTTTTCATTGTTAGTTTTTCACTCTTTGTTCTTAGGGGGCTCATCACCCAGCTCCCAAATAAATACATGAAGATGTATTCTTATAAATGCCCGGCCTTAGCTTGGCTTATTTCTAGCCTACTGTTAACTGAAATTATCCTGTCTCCCTTTGCCTCTAAAATTTTACCTTTCTCTAATCTATTTCTTTCTTTCCTTTACTTCATGGCCAGTTTTCTAGCTAGGCGGCTAGCCCCTGGGATTCTCCTCTCCTTTTTTTGATCTCCTTTCCTCTTCCTCATTTATTCTCTCTGCTGGCTAGACCCACCCATCTCTCTCCTGCTTGGCTATTGGCCATTTAGCTCTTATTAAATCAATCAGGAGTTTTAGGAAGGCACAGTGACAGTTACATAAATGCAACATAAGAGAATGCAGCACACTTTGCACCATTAAACAAATATTTCACAGCATAAACAAATGTTAACACATCTTAATATTATACAATACTGCTCATGTGAGTTCAAGCTTCAGCTGATGCAAGTGAAGAAGTCGGAAGGTGACACTTGGGATGAGAATGCCTATCACAGTCAGGGAACAGAAGTAATGATCTTTCTGAGAGGAATCCTCTAAAAGTTTGAGATACAGTCAATCTTCAGTTCCTCTGTCTTCCTTTATGTAGCATTGCCTTTCCTGTACCCTTCTTACACAGGAATAGGCTCTGAACAGAGGTCTAGGGCTTGCTCTATGCCCCCACACAATTTTGACATCTTAAACTATATATTCTCAAATATATGTTAGATTACTTGCTAAATGACCAGGTGGTACATCAGTTTAACAGACTTAAAGGCATTGCATCACCCTATCTTCTTGTTTCTCTGAGAAATTGGGGTCTGAGTAAACTTGAGTAGAGTTTTATTTTGAAAGTGAGCCCAGACTAGGCATAATGAGTAGGAAAAAAGATAAAAGCAAAAATAAAAAAAGTTTTTATTGCTTATCTGGCTCCTGCTATGGATATCTGGATCTTGAATGGATCTGAAGGCTTGCACTCTGTGGCATGAGAGAAAGCATGAACCCACCATCCATCCCCTAATGACCAATGATGGCCTTCTAAGAAGAGCTAGCTACACTATATTGAGATATTCTGTATATCGAATGAGCTCCTGGGTTCTAGAGAAAGCACCCCATCTTCTCTAGCAGCACCAACATCAGGTGCACTCCAGAAAAGGAGTGAGCCACCAGAAGGCTATGCAGAGCGGTCACCTTCGTTGACCTGAATAAGACTTAGTCCCCTTATCTAAGTTCACTCCCACATGCCTGGAACTATGGAAACATTGGAATTCTTCATGTAAGAGCAAACTGACATGTAAATGAGAAGGATCTAAAATGTCAATAACTGCTGTAATTGAACTCTGAATATAGAAAGTAAAGCGTGAAAGAAAATTTAGGCCAGATTTAATGTTTTATTAGTAAACTAATATCAGGTTTTCCCCTACCATCAAGTTTGCTTTTATGTATAAATATCCCAGTCCCATGGCCCTTGTGACTGGTAGTGTTTATTGTTGGTCAACAAAATAATCACCTAGACATGGCTGTGGAGATTATCTTAACTGGTGTACTTGTGGTGGGAATAGTTCCTCACTGAGTGACAGTTTCCTAGGACAGCTGGAATGAATAGAAAGGGGAAGCCAGGTGAGCATCGACATGCATTACTCTCCACTTTTTAATTTAGACTGTGATATGAGCAACTTTCCAACCATGGTCTGTGTAAGGATTCCTGGCATTCCCTAGCTGAGCCCCTCAGCTCAGGTAGGATGCACCTTGCACGGAGGCACGCCCCTGGGTGTGGCTACATAAACCCTGCAGCACTGAGTACGGAAGCACTTGCCTGGACCCATGATGCATACCCGTGCACTCCCCTTCCCCTAAAAGCGACTGCAAGCGCGTGCTCGGTCCTTTTCTTCTCTGTCCCCTGACTTCTTTCTCGCTCTTCTGTTTCTCTACCCGCCTGGGACTCTTCTCTTAAATAAACACCATGTGTGGCCTTGCTAGTGTGTGCTTGCTTTTACGCGTGGAACTAACGGTCTGTGCCCTTGAAACACAATATGCCCCTTTTCTTTAAGTGGCTTTTGTCCGTGTTTTTTCCGACTGAGGCAGCCCTTAAATGTAATAAGGTGAGAGCATCCCTCTGAGACTCAAGTGGTGAGTGGCAGGCATACTATGTCGGTATCTTCCCTATCTCACCTCCTCATTGGTTACCTTTTTTCCTAAATAACACACTTGCATTTGGGGCACCAGGGTCTGCTATTAGAAAATTCAAATTAGAATAACCATTCTAAAATATTCTACAAAAATCAACTTAGGACTTTGGACACAACCATAGATTTGTACTGATATGATAGTGCATGCTTGGAATCCAGGACTCAGGAGCCTGAGGCAGGAATGTCTAGGGTTCAAAAAATTGCAAGTAACTGCATTAATAATTCTGAAAACTTAGATTAAGTGAACACTTTTCCATACAGAAATTTACCAAACAAATGAAGTTCTCATTAGCCATGAAAGAAATTAAGTCAGGGTCATTTGACTTAATTTCATAGCTAATCTTCCTTAGTTCCTACACTTTCTAGAGTAAAGACAATGTGGCATCTACCAACCTGAAGTTAAAATAAATTTATTCACAAACTAAGGGCAAGCAACTGTCCAATTTTCCACACATGCACATTTGTATATGAAAACATCTCACCAGCAAAGGATGACACATCATAAAAGAAAAGTTAAATTCTTCAGGAGTTCTTAATTATGAAAAATGTTGTAAAATATTAGTTTAAGATGTGTTAAATTTGTTTATGCTGTAGTATATTTAATGATACAAAGATATGTTGCATTATGTGTTGAATTTGTTTGATTTTGTGAAGCTGTATTACTTTGCCTGTCTAAAAGTAATTGATAGAGGTAAATTCCTAGTCCATAGGCAGGAGAGGAATAGGCGGGGCTGCCAATCAGAGAAAATCAATAGAAGATAAAAAGAGAAAGAAGTGGGCAGAGGAGGATGCCAGAGGCCGGCCAGCCACTCAGTTACACATCCACTCACAGAGTAAGAAGAAATAAAAGTATATAAAATAGAAAAAAAGATAGGATAATTTAAGAAAAGATGATAGAAATAAGCCAACCCAAGGCCAAGCATTCATAATAATTCTATATTTGGGAGCTGAGTGGTAGGCCCCTAAATAAACAAAAAGTAAAAAATAAAAAAACTACAGGAAAGAACAGTTTGGAAGATGACTTAGTGGGGAGACAGAATGTGCATCATCAACACAGATGCAAAAAACTTCAATAAATACAAGAGTGATCTTGATATAAACCAGGAAGTCATAAGCCTTTTCCAATAGTGTACATTTGACTTAACATTGGCATATTCCTTAATGCCTAATCAGCAAAATAAATTCCCTTTGCTTGACATACTCAGAATTGTTTGTGTTTGTGTATGGGTAATAAAGGGAGGACCTGAGAAACTAAACAGAAAGGTATGGTGACATAGATCTGTGACTATGGTAGAAAGTTTGTGTCCTGCCCAGCAAGTCCCATACCTGCTTATGAAATAATTGACTTGAGGAGCTTAATATTAGAGTGACTGCTAGGCCAGTAATTCAGAATTATTATTAATTAGCTCTTACATCTTAAATTAACCCATAATTCTTATCTATGTTTAGCCACATGGCTTGGTACCTTTTCAGTGCAGCATTCTCATCTTGCTTCCTCTGTATCTGGCTGGTGTTTCCTGCTCTGTCTTTCCTCTTCCCAGAATTCTACCTGTCTGGTTGTCTCACCTCTACTTCCTGCTGAGCTACTGACCAATAAACCTTTTACTAATCAATAGGAGTAACAAATCTTTGCAGTACAAAAGAGCATTATCCCATATTTCCTTTTTCCTTTTAAAACTAGAACCCAAAATCTAATCTCCTTTGTGTAGCCTTTTTTCTTGACCATTATTCATAATAACTTGTAATCAACACGAAACAAAGACAAAATCCATAATCCATTTCAGGAAATTTGAGTATGGTTCTCTAGACTTCTTCCTGCTGATTGGGGGCAATAGTAAAGTCCTGACCTAGAGTATTCTGAGAGGCTGAATTATCGCAGCAGTGAAGCTGTTCTGGATGCAGAGGTCAGAGGAAACTGCAACAGAGATGGTCTGAAAACGTTGGATCATCTGGGCAATTTTGTTCCCATCAAAGATTTTTCAGGGGATCATCTTTGACTAAACCTGGTTTTCTTTAAGCTGTAATGAATTCATAACCCCTCATTTTCTGTGAAAATAGTTATTATGAAGTCCCTCTCTTGATCAACCTCAGATACTGTCCCATGTGATCCATCTATCTTGTTTGAGTCAGGATCTCTCACTGGGACCTGGAGCTTGCTGATTAAGTTGGGCTGGCTAGCTGAATAGCAACCCCAAGGAACCATATGTGTCTGTCTCCACAATGCTGACATTACAATTCATGCTATTTCCTGCATCACCTTCAATGGTATTAGGAGTCATGAATATCAACCCAGACTCTGACTGCAGTTGGGCCATGGAGGCGTAGCCCCATCCCAGGTGTCACCATGGTCCTGAGTGGCAGCAAATGCCATCCAGATTAGTATGGAGCTGGCAGCAGTGTGATCCTTGGACATCAACATGAACTTGGATGTCTGACTAGACTTTGATTATACACCTGGCCTGTAGTGGTTACTGAAGCCATGGGCATCACCAAAGACCCTTGATACAGGGCCACAGACCCAGACATAGCCCCAGACAACAGCTCAGACATAAATAACATAATCCCAGTGGCAGAACAGGCCACTCAAATAACCCCAGTGGTAGCATGGCCCTTGAGCATCAAAATTGTCCTAGGTGGCAGCCCAAACACTTGGCAACCCCATGGTCTTGGTGACAATATGAGTCATGGGCATCAACACAGATACAGACATGGCCCTAGGCAGAAGCCTAGATCTAGATGTCACCCCGGTCTCAGGTGGCAAGCCGGTCACCAACATCAGCCCATTCCTCATTGTCCTTGCCTCTTCAGATCTGCCTCTTACATACACATGAACCATTATGCTTCTTTCTCATTTCTCTATCATGCATTTGCTCATCATAATGATATCTACCCACCCAATACTGCAGGTTCTAAGTCTTGTGTTTGACTTCAGGAAGCATGGACTGGGAGGGCCCAGACTGCCCCATTGGTGTCTTTGGCCCGCAACAGTCACTTGTCATCAACTGTGGCCATTGTAAGGATTCCTGGCATTCCTATTCTGCTCAGATGGGATGCACGTTGCACGGAGGCACGCCCCTGGGCGTGGCTACGTAAACCCTGAGGCACTTCGTACAGAAGCACCTCCCTGGACACGGAAGGACCTCCCTGGACCCATGATGGATATCCGTGCATGCCCCTTCCCTTAAAAGCGGCTGCAAGCATGTGCTCCAGTCCTTTTTCTCTGTTCCCTGACTTCTGTTCTGCTCTTCTGTCTCTTTACCTGCCTGGGACTCCTCTCTTAAATAAACTCTAGTGTATGGCCTTGTTAGTGTGTACTTGCTTTTACACGCGGAACTAACAGCCATGAATGCCTTCAAGCAGCTCAGATCATCTGGGGTAAAATTTTAAAAGTGTTTATCTCCCATCTTTTGCTAGTCAATTATAGATGAATTAAATATCAAGTTCTATGTCTTTAAATTATATATCTGCTGAATGGACACATTACTGGCTGTTTATTGGTCTATATTTCCATTCTTTCCACAAACTGTATCTTTATACCTTTATGAAATGTACAACGCCAAAGCTAAGCCACATCCCCATGCTGTGGAGAGAATTACTGAAGCCCCAAACATAGGTGACAAAGTCAGTAGCTCCATTTTAATTCACTGATGTAAAAGCTACAAAGCCAGATGAGTCTGGATTCTGTGTCTACAAACTCCATTTGTGGCTGTTGTGACATCAGCCATCTCAGAGGGCAAGTGGCCTGGCTTTGGGGATGTGGTAAGTGTTCCAACATGTGGTACATTTCTCTATGGATTTGCATGAATGGCTTGTGATCTCTTTAAATCTGGGGTTGGTAGCATTTGCTAGACCAACTTTGTGGTTTCTAACTATAGCTTTGTTTCATTTTCTCTGGTCACTGGGTTCTTAGCAGTCCTTAACATTAAATGAGTATTCTAAAATAGTAACTTAAAAACAAGGATGTGAAAATATTATGGGAAAGATCTAAAAATATAGTTACTAGGTCAAGCAGCCCCTTTCCATTGGCTCTTCCCTCATCTGTTTCGGGGCAGGAAAAGGAATGGAGCTTTAGGGTAAACTGATAATTAGACATTAAACTTTGGACCTTGTTAACAGGAAGCACATATTTTCTCAGCATCTATGAAAAGGAATAAAAATCAATTCTATACTGGGCCAACGAATCTCAAATTTGAAAAAGCAGAAATTACATTTCCATGAGGAAAATAGAACTTTCACTAATTTCCCACAGCCTACTAATTTATACTCTCTGCTTTATAATTTCTGGGTCAAAGAATAAATCAAATACCCAGAGGTAAATGCATAACCTTAAATACTTGTCTTTTTGAAAACATGTGTTTTTGAAAAACATTACAAAATACTTGAGTTTAATTATAGGTCTAGTCAATTTCATAAGCTATTTTTTCCCATTTAATATTACTACAAAAACTAGCAGCTTATAGATCTGAGAGCAGCTTCTGCTAGAGACTGCAGACAAATGAGGAGACTGCCATGGTCCTGGTCATGGAACAGACAGGTTTTAGTTGATAAATGACAGAACTTGACTATTAACTGGTCATGTCTTAGAAGCAACTGTTTTCTATCTAAGCTAACCTGAGACTATGTTGGGCCTGGCTACACAACAATTGACATTAATGTTGTCTTGTTAACCAACAAGCTGGTATATTTGTATTCATACATGTTGAGAGTTGAATAACCAAGTGTAAGTGGTATCACATCCGTTTCCATTTTTAAGCATGTATCACAGGAAGCTATTGGTGACCCTTGCCCTTGGAGGTAGGTGTCCATGAGCAGTTTTTTTCCCCACAAGTCACACAGCACTGACTTAAGCCAAGCATGTTATCTATCAATTTTTCCTCACCTCCCAACACTGACATTTACAGCATGTAAAAGTACAACCTCAGACCTGAAGTACAGTTCTAGCAATTAACATTCTCATTTGATGTCCAAAGCAGCGTTTAATGGGAAAACTGCAGCAAGAGTAGCAATACTTTAACCAAATCGGGTGACTTCCATGAATCAGCATTAGAGAGCAGGATGGCAGCAGGCAGCTCTGGAGGATTCTCTATATCAAGTTCTAGAAATTTCCCTTCTTAACATGACAAAATTTATTCATAACTTTGAAAAGTTATAAATGCTTGCATTAAGATCTGAGATGTGGGGTTTTGCCTTACCACATTAATGAAGTAAGATATTGATTCCCTCCCCCTATGGTGATTTCTGAGATAGATTCTAATGAGTCCCTATCTGTTACTCCTTCACTGCATTGCTTTGCTTGGTTTTTTCAATATGTTTAGGCTCCATTAATAGTGCTACCCTCCATGCTTTTAGTGTTTCATCTATGAATCAAACTATGCCTGTCGGCTTTGGGGAACAGACAGTTCCTCTTTTTCCTTCAGAAATTCACTAGAAAATGGATGTTTTTATCAACCAGGGTCATCGTCTCGGGGACAACAGAGAATTCTCATGTATTCACAAAAGACTTTAATACTGAGTTATCCCAAGGACAGTAAGAAACCAGTTGTTCAGGGATAGAGTGCGTTCAGTGCGTGAAGAGTTACAAAGGACCCATGTTTAGTTCCCAACACCCACATATCAGAAGGCATCTGCCAGCATGCCTCCCCTGCCATGATGGAATGATCCACTCCAACTAGAAGTCAGGATAAACACTACCTCCTCTAAGTGTTCCTTTGTATCCCTAGTAGCTCTGCACTTTAGTCTACATCTGGCTTTGAAGAATCTCTAGTTTTCCCTTGGCCATCTCCAGGACTGATTCTGTATCATGAGCTAGGTTCTGTTTGCCTCCTCCAAGGGCCACAGTACCCCTTGGAATCTAATTCTCTCTCCTAGCTCTGGGAAAGCTGGGATCATAGAGATCTTTGGCTTCTTGATAAGGGACTAATATCTTAGTTTCCTACATTATAAACAATATCGAGCCTTGTACTCAAAATGTTTTCACCCTATATTTGCTGTTTAATCTATGGATTGCATTATAAGTGAGTCTCTGGTCTTCCAGTAACAATGATTTTTCAATATATTTTTATTGATCTCTACTCATATTTAACTGGAGTACATTCAGTATAGTTTGCCTTTTGATTTGATTTTGTTTGACTTTTTGAAAACATATTTTGTATACTGCTATGTATTTGTGTAAACATTTATTAATTGTAATGGCCAAATCAACATCATTAGTGACTCTATTTTTCCATCAATTTCCAGGAAGGGACAATCTGATGGAGGTGTTTTCTCATCCCAGATTACAAGTTGGTTTGGAGGTAATAACACTTCCCATAGGCACATATGTCCCTCTGTGTGTGTGTTGGGCAGTCCTGCCTAGAGCATGTGTCAGGCAGTTGAGCATGCAATGTATGTTTGCTTGTGCAGTATGTTTGCCACAAGTGTCATGCGAGGTTGCTGTGTGTGCCGTGTATTTGCCGTACGTGCCACAGGTGCCACATGTGCTTTGTGAATTGCTGCATGTGTTTGCTACAATTGAGAACTGGAAGTATGCAAAAGGAAGATGGAGCCCCACGATGATGCTTTCACATGGACTATGACAAAGCCACCAGGCTGACAAACACCAAACAAAGGTCAGATTTTGACTATAAACTGCTCAGGACAGTTTTGAGGTGGCTAGTTGATATGAACCAGCTTCGCAGACTACTGTAGCCAGGACCTGAGACAAGCCATGCACTTTCCTGCTATGCAGAGACTGGATAACAAATGATACAGCTACACATTTCAGGACTTGAGAATTAACAAAACTTTTCTTCTCAGGATCCCCTAAAGATGCTGTCACCCCCAGAAAGCAGGGAGTAAATTTAAGAACATGTCACCCACATTTCAAAAGGTGGGGTGGGTATTTTTTGGTCTTTCAGTGGGTTAGGGTTGATTATCATTGTTTAGGGTAACTGGTTAAAAATTTTATTGGTAGTAGGAAAAAAGCTAAACAGAGAGTAGATTTATGGTTCTTGTTTAAAAGTAAAAATAAAGAAAAAAGGAGATACAGATAGGGTATGAGTAGATTATTTAATCTACTTTTAAAAAGGATTACTAGTTTTAAATATTTTACATTGAATTAGTTTTTAGTATTGTATACAAATTGTGTATATTGACTCAAAATTGAGATTAATTTTGTTACTGTACATATATCTCTGATTTTTTTAAGGCATTGGACCTGTACAGTTTATCTAACAATGTATTACAAATTGCTAGTCCTTGAAAGTTACCTTACCAACTAATTCGGATATAAGAATGCAAGTTAGTAGTTAGACATTACAATCAAACTTATAGTCAGATGTGTTTTCAGGGTCACACAGATATATTTTAGATCACAGGTCTTCAAACACATCAAACATCTACAGAATATAGCATTTAAGATATTTTAATAATATAGATTTTTATTATTATGACAATGAGATATCTGCTTCTGGCAGCACCAATCTACTTCAGAGAAGATGATAAACATCAAAGAAACTCTATTTGGAGTTGAGCTTCTTTGTGGCAAAAGTTAGCCATTGGGCAAAAAAGTGCTTTTTTTCTTGACCACCAACAGTACGATGTTCAAAATGAACAAGAAGGACACACACAAAAGAACTGCTAAGCCTCACCAGGGCAAGGTAGGAAGGTAGAATATCCTGCTTCATAAAGAAGTCTGTCAGATACGCTAGGCCCGTAGGTCTAAGATGGATGTTTCAACACGGCAGACAAACCTCGGGTGACTGTCCAGGAAGCTAGCTGTTTCATTTTTTGAATTGTTTGAAAGTTGCTTGCCTGCCTGTCCTGTTTACTTAGTTAATATTAACTTTCACCTTGTGTCTCTGAGGGAGTTGAAGATGAGAAAGTCATAGCTTTCTTGTGACCATTTTTAGAAAGGAAATTGACTTAGAGGTTAAAGTGTATAAGTTTGAGAGACATCCAAAGATAGTTTTCAGTTAGTAATAAAAGTTAGAAAGTGAATTAGGTACAGTCCTTTGGACTCACCAAATTGGAATAAATAATGGAATATTTTCTTTGAATTTTTAAATTGTTAATGGACTGGACATTACTCATGTAATTATTGCTTGTATATATTGCATACAATTATACCTATTGTATATCATTTTTCTTATAATCTTTTAATTTTTGGCACAAAAGTGAATATAATATATCTAATAAAATCAGTCTGGAATATTAGAGCAGAATCACCCACAGTCAAGCCATTAGGGTCAGACAGTGGTCAGGGTTGAAAGGCAATTTAAAGGCTGAGCAATGCGTCATTTTGTCAGAAGCATGTGGTTGGACACACTTGGAAACAGGAAGCATTTGTTTCTGTAGTTGAGGTCAGCAGCCACTGCCTGGATGTGTCTGTCAGCCAAGTGGAATGCTGAGACAAGTTCAAACTGGGAAAGAAGTTAGTTTATGAGCTTATTTGGAAATTTTAGGCCTCATAGACTTAGTGCCAATCTGGTGAAGGAAGGAAAACATCTTCATTGCCAAAGACTGGAGTAGGACCTTTTAATCCCGGTAGAATGGATCTAGCAGATGTACTTCAGAATGAAAAATTGGTAGCGCATCACAATCCTAATTCTTAGATCTGCCTATCAGCATCATTTTCTCAAACCATAAACAAGAAATGGATTCTTTAGCATCAACAGTCTTACTTTTATTCAGCTGCTTGTCTTTTTCTCTTAAAAGACAGAATGTAGAAAGATTTGCCTCTGAAAGCAGTAACTGCTATTCCTCTTGCAAAGTCCAGCAAGTTCTTGCCAAAATTTTGAAGTGCATCTGTTTTGTTATGAAGACTACCAGAGTCTCAGAAAAGCTTTTACTACGTCAAAATGTACAACTTTTGATAAATTAGAGGTTTACCATGAAATCAGTATTAATAATGTAACATTTAAACTGTAGTCAATGAATACAGATTGACCAATCCTCTAAACAAACTGTTGTAAACATTGTGACAAGCACACACCCAAGAACACTGGAGAGAGGGTTCTGATTACCTGTCAGCCTTAAAGTGTCTATGGAGTTTATATCCTCATGTCTTCCTGCAATATCAAAAATAAAGTACCCTCATTTATTTTAAGAGAAAATATCCAGCTCAATAGTGGAAACAATCTAAAGGTTAGTATTTGGGTAGTTTTGAATTTTTTTTAACTATGCCAGGGGCTCAGACTGACAGTGACATAAATTTTTAAATAAGCATGCCTAGGTCTAGCCAAGGAAGAGCCATAATTCAACCCTCGGCCCAGCTTTTCACTAAAGAACAACAGCATAAAACAATTTTTAAATTACATCAAAAAGACATTTGAACTTGTGCTTACACAGGTCTTGCGGTCATAGCTCAGAAATTCTGAGCCAGCCCCACCCAACCAGAACTTCTAGCCTAGTGCTACCATCCTCTCACAATTGCTCATCTGTTCGGCCTAACTGAGCTCCAGCCAACCAGGAAAGGAGTAGGTGGAGGCCTAACTATGCCTCGCCCATGTTTAAGCCACCTACAGGAAGGGGCTTCCCTCTGCTCTTAGTAAAAATGGCATTGAGACCATATGACCTGTAGGTCTTTGATCTTAGTCACGATGGCACCTGACTACGTGATTGCCCTCTGGCACCACCACCTGATATCCACAGTTTGACCCGAGTTAGAACCTCTGTGGTGCAGAGCTTCTGCAGCCCCACCTGAGTGAGGTAGGTAGTCAGGATGGAGCAGGGAGAGAACAGAATGAGGCATGTTGGGTAAGAGCATACGGGAGCAAGAAGATGGAATCCAGCAGGATAGAGCTTAAGTAGAGCAAACAAGACAGGGTGTAAAGATAAGGGCTTTGGGTATAGAGGTTTGGGTGGTAGAGTCACTTTCCATGAGTGAGGTTAAAGTTCCAACAGACTCACATTCAGCATCACAGAGGGTCAGCGAGGACCTTCGACGGTGATACAAGATAGCCAGGGAGTCGTCATCCAAAGGCTAGAGGTCAGGGGTTAACACCAATGTTGTAACACATCGAGAGAGACTTTGGCATGTGGAAACCAGACACCGCATGGCATGTGAGGGAGACACGCCATGCAGACACAGAGGGTAGCAGTCAGTGTGAGTGTGAGCTGCAGTAAAGAGTGACTTCTGGGCAGCCTCAGTTGGGGCTCTCACGCAAGTGCTTGGTTAAAGGTGGTGTGGAAGGGGAAAGGGGAAAAGAGCATGGAAGAGAGGGACGAGAGAAAAAGAGGGGGATGCAGGAGGGTAGGGGGACTTAGGGGGACTTGGCTTATAGAATGGAACCTTATTAGAATGACCTCGGGATGCTAGATGGGCCAGGGTATTGCCTGCTTAGTGGCCAGTACTTCAAGAAGTGGCCAATATATATATATTCAGAAATCTGACCTAAAGGTGAGACGTCTATTTAGCTGAATGACTAACTGGCAATCTCTGAAGAAAATTACAAGAAAGCAAATGTGAGTGTTTATATTATGAGGGCCAAAGTTACATTTTCAGCTTTAATTATTATGCCTAAGAGATTCAACAAACAAAAATGCCTCTCATCTGCAAGGCTCTTGCCCAAGAATAGATAATTTCTGAAATGCTGGAGGATATTTATGGGAGACTAGAAGGCACATGATTTTTATTCCTCTGAAACAGGTTTGTATGACCTACCTGTACCGGTGTGCTTGGCCATATATAAGCAGGAGGTCCACAGGCTGGAGGTCCATCAGGAAGTATGCTTGTTCCTAACTAGACCTCAGGAGAAATGCAATGAATTATGGATCTTCTTTCTTAGGCTGCTACAAACTGATTTCTGGGCCATTTCCCAGGAGCCTGGGTATGGACCTGGCCAAAGCCCATCCAACTGGCCAGTATTTAAATAAAGCTCACTTCAAATTCGGCAGCAGTCTTATTCTCAATCAGTGGGATTAACGTTATTTTCCCTTGGTTATTGTGCTGGTTAGTTGACAGGATTCCTGTGAGAGCCTAGGAGGACCCAACATCACTGTGGGTGGCAGCTTCCTTTTGAGAGAACCCTGGACCATATAAAATGGAAATAGAGGGCTGAGCCTCGACATTCCTCTTGTCTGTGGATGCAGTGTGACTGGCTGTCTTGACCTCCCTACCATGATGGACTGTACCCTTGATTGTGAGCCACAGTAAACAGTTTCTCCTATTGCTTTTATCAGGGTATTTTATCACTACAAAAAACACTTGACAGAAGCAACTTAAGGAAAAGTTTAGTTGCCATGGTTATTCTAAATAAAATCAAGTTGACAATGAACGTTAACCATCAAACTTGATCTTGGTTTCCAACTCTATGGCCTCTAATATTCTTTGAATCTTGTTAAAAGCAAATGTCATTTGTGCTAGGATTCCTGGCATGTAGCAGCTACATGGTAAATGTGCTAGTCTGATAACCCTACATGGCAGCAGGTGAGATAAGAATTCCTGGCATGTAGGGGCCACGTAGTAAACCCAACATGGTGCCGGCAGAGCACTCTTCCCTTGTACTTGCCTGACAACTTTCCTGAATAAACTCTCATGTGGCACTGGTAGTGTGTGTCTGTTCTCATGTGTGAAACTAACATTTTGGTGCCATAACTCAGTCAGGTTCTATCCTGGGCCTCGGTGCACATAGGTGCTAGGAAAACCTGAGCTGGTACCACTACCAGGCTACCTTCCATCTGTTCTGCTACAGTGTGTTCAAACACCACAGGCCTTGATTGGTAAGTCTTCCTTTTCCAGTTGGTGTAAATGCAAACTATTGTCTCTGAAAAAGACTGTTGATCATCTGGCTTTCTGGTAGGGCTCTAGTCTCTTGGAGGACTACCCCCAGACACGACCTTCACTGATCACGACTGTTCCTTCCCACCTGACACTCATCTCTGGCCTTCCCTGCTATGGAAGCCCAGCCCAGATCATTGGATCCTGCTCCCAGACTTTGTTCCCAAGGCTCTGCCCTAATGCTACCCTAGGTGCTGATGAGTGCCAAGTGGTAGCTAGTGTTGGTTTTTACCCCCACCCTAGTGGTGACTAATGTTTCAGGCTGTTTTAATGCCTACCCTAAGAACTGATGTGTTACCCTAGGACCACTAGTTGGCTGGGTGATGACCCAGATTTAGTGGTGGAACCCCTCCCCTCTGGGCCTCAGTAATAGGAAAATATGCCAGAAAAAACATTTCTCCATCCTCACCTCTAGGATGTGTTCTTTAAATTCTTGGCCACTTAGCCTTATGCCTTCCCTAAACACCAAGATTGTCCATTTTTACACAAAGAAATGACCTAAGTACCCTTTAGATAATAACTCAAAATATCTGTCTAACAGCTCACTGGACCTGAATATTTTACAGGAGTTAACTTTTGTAAGCATATGGGCAGATGGAGTTTCCCTATCTCTTTCCATATCTCAGCTCTAAACCTTTTCTTCTGGCTTTCTGTTCTCGCGCCCATCTGTTTCTAGCCACACATCCAGATCCTTTTCTGGAACCCTCACTTTTCAAATCTCAATGCTCACTGTGAGCTCTCCCAACCCCTTCTTTCCAGGAACACCAAACCTGGTACTTACATTTACCCAACTGGTCACTCACTCTCATGCTCCTAAGGATCCTGATCCAGTTCTCCCTCGGGGGGAAGTTTCTGTTATAGGTGACATAGTGAAAGTTTATACCCTGTTTCCTCTGTCAGAACTTTCTCAGGTGGCAAAAATGGGCTCTTACAGTTCTAACTGTACTGTCTTTATAAAGAAATTCCAATATATCACTCAATCCTATGATCTCACTTTTCATGATATATATATTCTGACAAATCTCTCTGAAGAGCAAAGGTGAGTTTGGGAACAGGCCAGAACTCATGCAGATGAGGTTCATCAGACAAATGCAGCTGAGGCTGTTCCAGATGTAGAACTCCCCAGTGGAATTACAATACACCAAGGTGGGTCTTAGCCAGAGACAATTTTGTGACCTGCTTACTGGCAAGTCTGCGTAGAGATGCTCTGAAGCCTGTCAGTTTTGAAAAATGTAAGATAGTACAGGATAAACAGGAGAAGCAGTTCCAGTTTTTAAACCTCACAAATGCTCTCTCACAGTACGCTAACTTAGATCCTGAGAGCACTGAGGGAAGGCAACTTCTCATGACTCATTTTTTACCCAGAGCTACCCCGACATCAGAGTTAAACTTAGACCTTGAGAGGGGACCACTGACTCCACAGGCAGAAGTCAGCGCTGGCTCTGAAGGTGTAACACAGGAGAGATGAGGAAACACACCAGGAAAGATGCCTCCTGCTGGCAAAAGCTACCCGACCAACTCCTTCGCCTCCTCCCGGGGCAAAGAGACCTAGACTTCCTGTGTGTGCCTTAAGTGTGGCCAGCTCAATCAGTGTCTTGCTCTTGCCTGACCTCACGGAGGCTGCACAGGCCTTGTCCTGGGTGCCATCAAGGGAAACACTGGTCTAAGTGACTGTTCCCAAGTCTCACGTGATGGGGACATTACACATGGATCACTCCTCACCTAATCTCCTAGGCCTGGCCATGAACAATTGATGCTGCCCTGGCTTCTCTAACCCAAGCATCATCATCACGAAAAGGGAGACTCAGGTAATCCTAAAAGTATCAGGGCAGTCCATCTCCTTCCTTGTGGACACCGGTGCCACATACTCAGTCCTGCAAGACCTTTGAGGTTTCATTTGTCTTTCTCGTCTCCATTGTCCAGGTGGGAGGCAAACAATTCCGGCCTCACCAGATGCGCCACTTTAACTGTATTTTCATAAATATCTCTATCACCAACTCACTTTTGATCATGCCAACCTGCCCCATGCCCCTAATGGAAAGAGATAGTTTACCTAAAGTAAGATTTCATTTCTTTCATCACACCTGAATTCAGCCTGAACAGTTGCTCCAGCCTCTCCCTTGCTCATCTTGCTATCAGCTCAGCTTGTCAGCACCAGACCCCCCACACCCTCTTCCAACCTCCCAGGTGGACCCCCAAGTGTGGAACACCCAGAATCCTTGTGTTGCTAGACTCCTTTCCCTAAAGTTCCCCATCTGAATTTTCTGTTCCAGCCTGCTTCTCAGAACCGAAATCAAACTGGTTACCAGCAAACAAAAGGCTCTGAGGTATTTCATGGCCTTGCCCTTCCCCTCCCCCAGATTAACTCTCCAGCTACTGCTTCTGGAGAATGGAAAAGCCCAGAAGCCATCTTACCACCAGGAAAGTTGACCACCACCCAGAGGACTAGAGAAAAGGAACCAGGAGCCATTTTAGAGCTAATAACAGGTAAAACAGACCATTCCCGAAACCCCCAGGACCAAAGAAAAGAAACCAGGAGCCATTTTAACGTTGGCAATGGGTAAACAAAAAATACGAGACATTTTAACCTCTTCCCATCCCCAGACCTAGCAGAGATCCACAAAGTTTACTGTGCAGCCACTAGCCACTGGAGTTCCTAGAAGGAAGAAACACAAAACAGCTACCTCAAGGTTTATTGAAAGTACAGACAAAAGCCTAACTGAAGATTGTACATGTCCCAGTTTCAAACCCTCTTTCTCTCCCTCTTTTCCCTTGACTCTTAATCTGACCTCCAGACCCCGTAATAGCAGAGCACCCAACTATATGTGCCAATTCCAAGGTTCTCTCACTCTCACTAGCTCATAGGTTCCCCCCCCTCCAGACCCCATAATAGCAGAGCACCCAACTA
>PVIH01011277.1:0-70126 GCA_004025045.1 Sigmodon hispidus | reverse complement strand
GGATGGAAAAAAAAAATTCAGAGGGAAAGATGAACACAAAGAAAATATAGGTGTAGCAATCTTATTTGTATGTCTACCCTTGATAAGCCATGCTTATCATTCTTATCCTCTATATAGTTATTGTTAACTCTTCCACATTTTAAATTCTTTTTACTGTGTGTTTTTTTTTAATAAATACAAAATAAAGGAAAAAAAAAAAAACCTGCCAGCATGAAATGCATTTTCTACTTAGTTCCTGCTCTATTTTTTATTTTGAAAATATGATGTTAAGGTGTGCAGTATCTCAGCAATAAAGTCTTATAAATTAGTCTTTGCAAGAAAACATGAAGAAAGTCAAAACTCTGCTTTGTTTGGGAAGACTACATGACCAACAGGTTATTAAGAGATATTTCACACCTGGCACTGCTATTTTTGTCTAAAATTTCATGGCTTTGGGGACCATCTAGAATCATTATATATCATCATAGTCCATAAAGAGAATTAGCAATTATGAAGAGAAATTCTTTGCCTTCTCAAGCTGAATAAATGTGGGCATGCATAGTTCTTTTGTTTCATATCATACTTGAACTTCTCCAGTGCTTTTTGGAGTAGGTTAAAATCCTACATAATTTGAACAAAATAATACTGAAAATGCACTACAACTTTTCTTGAGAGATATTTCACATGAAATGTTTAATATATTTCTTATTGTGAAGGTGATAAAATATTTATACATTTTATAAACACTTAAATTCAGGAAGATAAAAGTATAATAAGATCACAAGTCAGAAATATCATACTATTTTCTCTTATAAAAGATAATTAACATACATAGAGTTCATATAAAATATGATGCCTAGATAAAACATGTTCAAAATCTCTTAATTATTAATGTTACATATGGATTTAAAATGTGGGTATAGTTTACATTATAAAATAAAATGAGGACTGGGTAGATATTTCAGTAGATAAAGTGCTTGCCATTCAGGCACAAAAACTAGATTCCCATCTCTGGAATCTACATAAAAAAGACTAGGGTAGTGATGGGCTTTTGTATTCCCAGTGCTGGAGACATAGAGTCTTGTTGTGGGTCACTAAGCAGAGTGACCTTGACATACTCTATGCCAATGAGAGATCTTCTTTCAAATAAAAGGATAGTCATCACTTATTCCAAAGTTTTTACCTGGCCTCCATATATACATGCATTTATTTGTGGGCACACTCACATACTTGTGCATATGCATATACATGAACAAATCAAATAGAGAGAAAATTAATATATCACTGACCTTTGTATTAGACATTTCTCTGTTATTATGACAAAATATTTGAAGCTGGGTGACATAAAGGATATAAGTTTGCTGTTGATTGGAAAGTTAGAGTCTGTTTTATGTCATTACCAACTGACCAGGCACAATTTGGAAGTGATGGTACTGCTAATACAGCATCCTCCGTCAAAGAAAATTAAAGACAAAATTCTCTGAAGTGGCTTTAGTGACATGGTACTGAATAAGTTGGGATAATGATGATGGTTGAGGCCCATAACACACTTCATGTTCTCAATTCCTTGCTTTTATTTAAGCCACATATTTGTGACTTGAAAATTGATAGCCAATTGCATTAGCTTGCTCCATGTCTCACTGGCAGCATGTAAATGCACATGTGAGTGGAAGAGATCTGTCACAAGGCAGAAGCAGACTACAGCATAGGCTTATACTTTCTATAGCAACACTCTCACAAGAACTTTCTCAGGGCTTCAGGAACTGTCTTAGTCTTTCTTAAAGTTCATTGTTAATGACTTCGCCACCACTTTCTGGGTCACACTTTTAAAAAAAATCTCCCCTGACTTGCTAACCTTACCACCCTACACATAAACTTCCACTACTCCAATCTTTGACAAAGTATATTAAAATCATAGCATTTTGTAAGACCTGATTTTTAAATCCAAATATTACAGAAGGCTAGGAAAATATAACTTGTACCTATGATTTCTAATCGGTTTATAAAACCTCATGAAGTTTTATAAACTTGATAAATGCCTGTGATAAAGGTTCAATGTTTGTTGACTAAACTTGACTGCAAATTAAATTGAGAAATAATTTTTAAAGGTATGTGTTGAACTTATAAAAAAGTGAAACTGGTAAATTCAGTGCCTTCTGAATATTCTATAGACTTTCATCCCTTTTTAGTCAATGAATTAGCAAAACATATAGCTTAAGTTTCTTCAAAATAAAAAAAAGGGGCATTTCTTCTTTATAATTTAAAAGCACAGAGTTCAGATAGAAAAATCCAGACATTGACAAATGATGAAAATACAACTTACTTGTATACCATAAAGTCACAGGTTTATTTATTAACTCTTTGTTAATGATTTTTTTCTGTTTACATTGAACAAAACTATGTGATGGTGACGCTTACATATACCGATGAGATTCATATTTATCAGCTGGTATTATGGAAACTCTGGACCTCAAGTTGATACTTTAAAAATCTCTTTCCCTTCAGAGAAAAGGTTCTAAATCCATTTGTGTATATATGAGGCTGACTGCTTGGAAATTAGTTGCCTCTTAGCTGATACGGTCCCTGGATTCAAAGCACCATTGATTTTTAAACTCTGCTAATGCCAGAAGCAGTGAGTAATTTCCCTGGAGTTTTTGCTGATGCCCTTAATCAAAAGTGTTTGGTTTTCTTTGACCACTGTAGAAATTAAAATAGTACCCAATCTCTAGCTGGTTATCCTTAACCAAATAAAAATGGGTTTTTCCCAGAGATGATTTATAATAGTTTTGACTAAAATTTGTTTTCATGCACCCAACAATACAGCACTCTTAGATGTGGAGAGGTAGTGTACAGCCCAGATTAATAAAGACCAAGGGGCACTGACTGAACAAGCTTATTTGTTCCTTCTATTACTCCCTTGTATTCTCCAAGCACAGAGGTTGCTTGGTATCAGCACATGTCCAAGTTAAGGATGATGAAGTCTTAATAACACATTGCAGTAAAGTAGCATGAAGTAGACAGGAATCAGAAAATCACTGTGTACTGTAAACATAACTTCTGCCAGAACAGTACAAATGCTGTATCTGTGGGATTTATATTAACTTAATAATTCAGCATAATGGATAGGAGGTGTTCATGAAGTCCAATCCCTAGATACAGATCTATTGGCAATTAATGGCTGCTGGAGGAGGCAGAGTCCCCCCCTTGCTTTGAGGTTGTGACCCTTGATGGGCTGCTCCATTGGATGGCATTATGCTCACATTGGTAGCACTATAAGGAATTGGAGGGTTGAAAATGAGTACAAAAATTTGGAAGTGAAAAGTGATCAGGGATATATATACGAAAGAGATAGAGGAAATGGGGTAGGGGTGAATTTGATTGAAATATATTCTCTGCATATATGAAATTCTTAAATGGTACATCTAAGGGGGAAATTCAGCATTATTTTTAATTTCAAATACAAACATACCTTTTAATGTTTTCAGGGTACTAGTCAATATTACATAAAATCTCCCAACAAAATCAGTTAATGTAAAGTTTCTTGGAACATGGGTTTATAAAACTGATAAATAGTCCTCAATAACATTAATTAATTTGTAGAACTCTGAGTTTTTTGTTTAAAAAAGCCATGGTCTTAAAGCAAAGGCATTGAGCTTTCTCATACAACTTTCTGTCTCTCTCACCACAGTTATTTCTAATATTTCTTATATGTGAATAAGAGGATGTTTTTTAGACATTTCCTGATAATATTTTAGCCAAATGAGCATTTTCAACAAGAATGTCCATTAACACCCAGTGTGTTCTTAAACATGGCCTTCATAAAAGACAGTACAAACACTTTGACTTCAATTAAAGAAATTAGCTAGCTTTAATTAGCTAGCTGCTATAATGTTTGGACAACAACATTCCTCTGGTCTGAAGGAAGAAGCTTGGAACAGCAATACTAGTCTGCTATTGTCTACTGGAAAGCCTTATTGCTGATTTAAAAGCAAAATAGACGATTTTCTCTGTACCCTAATTTCTTTTTAAATGTGTGAGAAAAAGATGACTTGGCAGAATCATGATATGGCAAGATAAGAGCCTAAGTTTGAGGTCAGGGTCAGCCTGAAGCTGAACATTATGATCTGTTCTGAGTTCACTTGTTAGATGAATCTCCAGCCTTGTGATGGAGAACAGATCCTGCAACAACACAACTGTAGTTGTGTGGCTTGAAATGTACACAAGATAAATTTCCCTACACATTAACTTCATCCTGTCCTTGTTTTTGACATAATACATGTTTATGACTTTATTTTTATGTTAATATATTTTTACACAATAACTTTGGTTCTTGGTAGCTGTGTTTTGGAAAATTGATTTTTAAAATTTATTTACATTTTATCAACATACAGAAATAAGGCTTTATTATGGTATATTTCAATTAAATTTAATTTTGTTCCTTCCCTCCATGGCTTCCATCCCTAGTAGTGTCTTTGTGCTTTTAAGCCACATGTGACCGCTTGCTTTCACCTCTTTCCATTGCCTTTGGTTGCCTTCTTGTAGTCTTGCTACTAGTTTTAAAAATTATGCCACTCTCACACCTGTGTATTTACATACATACAAGCACTGAAAGTTAGGGTCTACATATGGAAAAAACCCGTCATTTTTGCTTTTCTGAATCTGAGTTATCTCATTTAATGATGCATTCCAGGTCCTCCCAGTTCTCTCAAATTTTCATAGTTTTATTTGTCTTTCCATCTGAGTAAAATTACATTATAAATACTTCCACATTTTCCATA
Source organism: Sigmodon hispidus (assembly GCA_004025045.1). NCBI lineage: Eukaryota > Metazoa > Chordata > Mammalia > Rodentia > Cricetidae > Sigmodon > Sigmodon hispidus. The sequence continues at coordinate 65,369 of PVIH01011277.1, read as the reverse complement.
TCCATTTTAATGAAAGTGAACTTATAAAAACTAAATATAGTGCTCCCATATGACACAGATATTCCAATCCATGGCATATACTCAAAGAACTCCACATCTTATGGTAGAAAAACTTACTATGCATGTTTAGTAATGTTTATAATAGCAAGAAAATCATCCAGAAAGCTTATCAAGCAAATCAACTTTTTTTATCATATGCTTTAGAAATGCAGAAGTGACACAGAAAAGATTAAATCCTCTGGGATCTTATTAAATTTATTTGTATCTTAAGCAAAAAATTGTTTTCATATTAGTGAAAGAAAATCAAATGAGCTTGATCAAAATTTATTGCTATTTAAATGAGCCTATATTTAACAGACAATCACAGAAACACCTGGAAACAATCCTGCATTAGTCTGAATTTATGTATAAAAATTTCAATAGTTTTTATATAGTATATGGACACATTCTCACAAATTCTGTAAGGGCAACTTCCACTTAATTTATGCTTATATGTAGTGGTTATTATCGAAGCTCTCCCAAATAAATGGAACCAATAAGATACAGCTCTCTGTGTGTCTATGCATATATATATAATGCATAGACATATATATATGGTAAGGGTAGGAAAGAGAGGTGATGAATATGTAAGAGAATATGTAATATGATAATATGAATAAATAAGAGTGATAAATATGACCAATCCATTATATACATATATGACATTGACAAAAATTAAGTTAATAAAGTGGAGAAAAAAATTTGTTCTAATTGTTACTGGCTTTCATTATGTTGACTCATCTCAGGCATATTTGTCAAATGCAAGTCACACTCAGTATTAGGTTACAAGTCTATTTTACAGTTCTTAGCATAACTCAGATAACTTTTATATGCCATGAAAACATCTTGGACTTTTTGTTTTACTTGATGGTTATAAAGTTTAGTAAGGAAGAGAAAATAAGAAAATTTCATGTCAAGATCATGAGGTGAGGCATGCCCTGATATATTTTCACAGTAGGCATGATGCTTAAACCTCTTAATTTGACCCTTGAACCTCACTACAGCTATATTTTTTGTTAAAGCTATAAAGTTTTAACCGTTCAGTAAGTTCTTACCCCAATGGCAGGAGCCTTGACTTTCACTTATCTTTTCTCCATTCTGACTAATTTCCAATACCACCCACATAATATCTGCTTAATTTTACCCTGTAATCCTCACTAAATATCCTTCAGATAAATTGTTTGGTTAGCAAATTTATGCACTTATTTGAAACTTTTTATTTATAAAAATACTTTTATTCATTTCATCACATAGGAGATTTTACTACACTCAGAAAATAAGCTTGGATGTGTGGCACAAATTTAAAACAATAGAAATGTAACATTGGTAGTTACCATTTACTGAAATTTTCTTGGTGGAATAAACTATTTTAAGCACATTAAGCTTTATCCAACTACATAAATAGGGTTTTATAGCCAAAGACATAGAATATAAGCAGTATTTTCCAAGGCTAAATTGTAAAACTGTAACCAAACAGGGTTTTAAAACCTATATACCATAAGCAAAGTACATACATACATAATTCTATGTAGCCATGTGTGTGTGTGTCTGTGTATGTGTTTATGCACACACACACACACACACACACACACAGAGGCCTCCTTAAAGCAGGGACTAATTTTCATGGATATTAAAACAATTCCTCATACTTTTCACAGAATCAGAAGGTGGTTACCTTTCATTGCAAATCTAATAAAATATATTATATCAGGTGTGATCTGGGAAAATTGAAGGACACACATTCTTGCCTGTAATACCAGGTTGTGGCAAGGAGATTTACACTGAGGTTTTTTAATCTAAGATGGCTTTTTATCTTGTTAACCCAAGGAAGTTACTCAACTTGCAGAACCAAAGCAGCAGACAGTTGGAACTAAAAATTAAAATAAAAAAATAGGTAATCACAGGCAAATCTTTCAGAATCTACTGACACACGTCTACCTTGTTGGGTCTTTCCATGTGGAGTGTGCTTTGCCATATGACTGGAAATGAAGGAAGGCACCAAAGGAAGATGACAGACAATGGGAAATCAACTTTCATGACTAGTACACAGTTGGTGACATATGACAATTGTCCATTCCTTTAAAAGATGGAACATATTTATGCTGTCATATAAGCTAAGCATAGATGTGGTTGATGAGCCTTTGGTATTTGTAGAAATAGGCCAGGGCTTATTCTAACACAGGATTCAATGACAGACTTACTGAAATGAGCTTTGACCTCACTGTGGCTTCAGGTGAGAAAGTCATGTCTGTTACAGAATCAGTATCTCCTAAAGTTCTGCTACCAATAGTCCAAGATGAGACAGTTCATAGGAATCCAGGACTAAGCCCTGGAAGAGACTTCTTCAGCTTAGTTATTCTCAACATATCCATCTACAGAAATGTTTTTGAGAGCTAGGAAAGGTAGATTCCAGGAATTCACTATAGGAAGCATCCATAGGCACAGTCACTATTAGCAGTATTGTTTATGATTTCTTTAGTATAGCTCACCTTTATTGTTTCTATTGTGTAGAATTATAACTTCAAAAGAGAACATAGAAAATTCTTTTAAGACCTAATATAAAATGTATTCTGTCATGTTTCAAACTATCACAAATATGTATTAAAAGTTGTAATCAATAATTTTGGCATCTACAAACACAAGATTCCCAAATTTCAAGTATAGGTGCAGTTCAAATTAAACAAGTCATAGAAACAATTTTCTAATTTTAACTGTGTGATTTATCCTGCATCTAAATGTAGTCTCATACTCTTATTGCCCAAGAGAAAAATGGTTTTGATGCACTCATACTGTGTTATTTTTTATTATTTTTCCTTTTATTATCATTATTTATTATTATTATTATTATTTATTATTATTATTATCAACAAAGAAGTCACACTTTCTAACCTTGTATATCCTTATTCAAGGTCCCTACCCCCTCCCACCACATCAGGTCATTCTTTCTTCTCCACAAATCCCCATCCCATCCCTGGGCAGGCTGCAGGCAGTCCCATGGTCCCACTGCCCCAATATTGCTTAGTTCAGTCTCCACTCCTGACAGATGCAGTTTTCTCCCCATTCCCTCAAGAGTGAGTTGAGTGTTCCTCTAGGGAGAGTGGGATCCAAGGTGTCAGTCCAGAGTGTTTCTGATCCCAACCTGTCCAGTGGCTGTGGTTTGCAGCTTGGGCATGCTTTGCTTTTTTCTTGTTTGTTTGTTTGTTTAGAGTCCACTAATGAGTGAGTACATCCCCTGCTTATCTTTATGAGTTTGTGATACCTCATTCAGTAGGATATTCTCCAAATCCATCCATTTGCCTGCAAATTCATACTGTGTTATTTTTTTAAAAAATTTTAGGTTTTGCTGGCAACAGGAGAGGAAGTCTTTCCTAAAGAAGAGTAGATCAGTTGTCCAATGCTAGTTATCCCTTAAAACATGTGTGTATATATATATATATATATATGTAGCATTACACAAGTTGAACATGTTATAATTAAGAATTTATGCACATATGAATATATATATACATAATCATACATATAAAGAGACATGAAGTAACAACTAGTGAATAATGGGTATGACTTTGAAGGAGAGGGTGGATTAATATATGGGATAATTTTGATGGTGCAAAGATGAAGAATAATTTTTGTAGTTAAAGTATAATCTCAAAATGTGGTGAGAAATTTCCTTTTTTAGTTTTAAAATTTTCTTCTATTTTTTAATACAGTAGTTTGTTTCTTTCTTCCTTTTTCTTCCTCAACACCCTCTCAAACATATTTCTTTCATTCTTTGAAATTTACAGCTCATTTTATTATTAATAATTGCTACATAAATATATGTATATGTGCTACATACATATTTCTAAATATGTAAAGAAAACTCATTCAGTCTATATAATGTTGCTTGTATGTATGTTTTCAGGACTCAACATTTGGTACTGGGTAACCAATTGATATATTCAGCATTCCTTAGTTGTCTCTACTTCTTTGTGCAGGTTTGAGACTTCATATGCTTTTCCCCTTCCTGTTTGTAATATGTATTGTTGTGCATATTCAGCGTATGTATAGGCTGTCACATTTGTGAGACTTTATAGTGTTACTTCTGACATTCCTAAGAGACATAATCTCACAGGGAACTCTCTGATCCTCTGGTTCTTACAATCTCTACACGCCACCCCTTTCTCCCATGTTCCCTGAACCTTAGGCTCAGTAGTTGTTCTGTAGATGTATCCATTAGAACTGGGCTCTACAGCCCCACATTTTGATTGGTCCTGGTTTTCTGTATTAGTCTTTCCCTTTTGAAAAGAGACCTTTCCTTGATAAGGAGTGAGGACTTCAATTTTTTTGGGTAAAAAGGCAAATATTGAGAATGTTGTCACAAATTAAGCTATTTTAGTAAGGTGGTAGTACATTCCCCTCCAAGATTCATGGCTTGAGTAGATCTGGATAGTTTGCTAGGTTTACTTTATCAGACATGATTTCCATCTTGTTATGTGTGTCTTAAATCCAATTAAAGAAATATTAGGCAATGTATTCATGCTGTTATTAACCCTATTGCACCCTTGGAGTTATCATGCCATGTGGGCCATTTTGTGATTAATAAGTGTCATAGCTGAGTAGAACGTTAATTTCTTCCATCTATTGGAAACTTACCTGGAATCTTCTGCTACAATGGAAGTTATTCTTCAGGGAGAAAGTTTTCAGCCTACTCCAACTCAGAGGCCTCTGAGCCCTCTGTCTGAAATGAAAGATGTCTTCAGCAATAGGAACTTACTTTCTTCTTCTGTGGAACAACCAATGGGAGTCTATTGAACAACCTTTACCAATAATTTTTAAAATGGTTTCCCATGCCTGGTTCTGAAGTTTTTGTTAGTCTAATGCTTTTGAGATGTGTGTTGTCAAGCCATATGAGAAAATTATGTTTAAACTATACAAGCATAAACACAGGCTTATAATATAATATCTTTATAGACAGCTAGTTAATAGTATGGTTCTGCATGACTTTCATACATCTTTACTGATTTTTGTTTGTTTGTTTTGTCTTTTACTCTCCTCTCTTCTTTTGCATTTATTTCCATCCTACTCTCTAATTTCAGCTCTCTCTTTTCATTTCCTTAATCAAATTACTCTTTGTTATTGAAGACATTCAGATTTTCCTTTCATTTCTGGATAAGCACTGAAAAATAATGTTCTATTAAAAAACTCACTCATGTTAAGGAAAAGCTTTTTGTTAGGTAGTTCAAATGAGAACTAATCTCATTCTACAAGTATTGTTAGCATGTTTTAGAAGAAATTAATTGCATTGATCTATAGTTTTATCTTCTTAGACCTTATATTTATTCCTGTAAAATAAATGAATCACCATTTAATCACCAATAAAATAGTTATCTATTCTGAACTACTGTTCTCCTACATTTCTAAGTAAGTTAACAATTAAATAAGACTGAAATGCTCACTGCAAAACAATTTTCAAAGCTCCAAGATATGGACATTTTAGTTGCAGCCATAAAAATAGACAACTAAATATTAAGGTTTCTAGAGCTTTCACCATGTGACTTACTGACCTTCAAAAACTAGGATGGTAATAACATCCTTTTCAACCTAATGGACTTTCCCTAATCAAGTATCATTTAAGATATAAAAAATCCATGAAAACATGGATCTCGATTAGCATTAAGTGTATTATTAAAGAAGTACTTTAGAGGTATATAGGTTGCCTTGGTGAAAGTTATCATCTCAGAGGAAAAAATCTAAAGGTAACTGTCAGGAGGCACAGGGTCAACAGGGCACACTTCCAATTAACAGCAGGGCTTATAGAGAATTGAGTTCAGACCTTAAGCCTGTAATATAACCTAGGACATTAAGACAGAGGGGCATAGCAACCACAGTGCTGAAAGTAACGGAAATGCACATCAATCAGCAATTCAATTAATCAATAAATATGTAAAACGTGCTTCCTAGTAAAGCATGCTTTGTTTTCATATCTATAAAATTTGGACATATGAGTCTGTGTCCACAAAGAATCTGACTTATGACATGGCCTTAGGCTGACTTCATACAACTGACAAGGATTGTAATGAGTTCCTTGTGGTACTTCCATTAATAAAATGCTTTGGATGAAGTCCAAAGCAGATTTACTATTGCTGAATCAGTTGCTCATTTGTTGAAAAGAAGATGTAGTGTTAAAATGTACACTTACTTAAAGATCAAACAGATAAGTATTGACAAATTATTAGTATCATTATTATATTAATGTCAAATGTTTGTATACTAATATTACTGTAATGATTTTATATTTACCCATCAGTTTTTGTAAAGCATACAATGAATTACTGCTTGACTTTTCTAATGTTTTTGCTTTAAAGTGATACCTTATAGTGTTTTTCACTGCTGGGAGGGTTATTAAATTTTCTCAGTGTCTTGCAGTTTCAGTTTGCTTTTATGTTGCTAATAATACAAAATACATTATTGTGTTCCTTGCTTTTTTCTATAATGAAGTACCTCAGAATCACCTTCTCTCTCTCTCTCTCTCTCTCTCTCTCTCTCTCTCTCTCTCTCTCTCTCTCTCTCTCTCTCCCTCTCTCTCCCTCTCTCTCCCTCTCCTTCTTTCTGGTGTATGAGATTTATGACACGCATTCTCATGTAATTTTCTTGTATGTCAGATTCTTTCTCTTTTAATGTAGTCATTCCTATTCTATATATTCAGTAGAATATTATATTTGTTGTTATTGTGTGTTTTTTATACAACACATATATGCAGGTGCCAGAATGCACAAACCACAGTGTTTATATCCAACGATATTTTCCTGGGGACTTATTTCACTCCCTTAATCATGGAGGTTCCAGGATCAAAACTCAAATCTTTAAATTTAATAGAAAGTGATTTTATCAGCTCTTGCCATCCTCATTATGTATAATTTTGCCTTCACATTACCAGTTCTGTCCTGATGTCTTTGTCAATTATATGTACACGTAGCGTTCACTTCTCAGAGCACTGTGACACTTTTGGCTCACCTCTCCATTCCCACCTCACTGTGACCATTTTTTTTTACTGTAGTCAGTATCCCACTGCCCCTGAGTACATTGGATAATAACCTCACAGTATGTCCTGATTTCACGCATGACAATTTCCCAAAGATCATATGTACATTTCCTGTCCAGACTTGGAACTGCTAATTCTCTAAAGAGTCTGAAGAGTTCAAGGTTTTATATTATCTTGCTTCCTGTTCTTTTCATTGGAAAAAGCTATGAATGATTACATATTTGCTTTATGCCATACACAGTAACCATCACAACACCCAATACTACTATTACTGACATAAATTTTAAAACATCATATTTTATATTTTCTTTTTGACAAGATATACTACTACTAGAAATTTGGAGTTGCACTTTCCATTTGAAAGGCTGCCTAGAAAATTTTCCAACTATGAATCTAAGTTACCATGGTATTTACAGATAGCTGCAGCCATGTATTTAATTTTATTTTTTATTTTCAATAATTCTATTCAAATTTTATCTTATTTTATAATTTTGTCACAAATAGAATGTTGAAAACATGCCATGCTTTTATTAATCAATCAATAAATAATGAGAAGACACTTTTCTGTTTTGTTTTGCAGCATTAAGCTACATAGCAATGTAGAAAGAATGTAAAAACCAGAAAATAGTGACTGGCAACATAACAACAATCATTTTTTAAGTAGAAAATCAATGGATGTTAATGGATTCTCCTATGTAGATATATATTACACATTTAATAAAACCTGAATATTGGGTAGAGAGCACCCAGTCAAATCCTAGGCAGATAGCTCAGGAAATTCTTAAACCTTGAATACAAAGATAATAGCTGAGTCAGTCACACACACCTTTAATCCCAACACAGGGAAAGCTGGGAATGGTGACCTCCACCCTTGATCCCACAACTCCAGAGACAGAACTTCTTCTGTTTCTGTGAACTCAAGGCTACAAGCCTTTAATTCTAACCTAGATGAATATATAAAGGCGTATAGAAACCTAGAGAGAACAAAAGAGACTGGGAGAATGACTGACAGAAGAGACTGACAAAAGCAACTAGGAGCAAGGCTAAATAAGTTACAAGACAACTAAATAAAAATTGACTATAGAGCTTCCTCTCTCTGATATTTCAGCCTTCCCCCAATAACTGACTCTAAGTCTCATTTATAATACTACACCCCTAGTAAAAGAAAATAGAGAAGATCTTCCTAGCTAATTGGGAGCATAGGGGGCTGCAACCAAGAAAGTATGGGAATAAATCATGAGAGAAGGAGGTGAGTGAGTGAGAGGAACAACAAAGAGAGAGAGAGAAAAAAACATGAACATGTTAATACAGGAAGCCCACGTTGAGTAAGAAAGAGATCAGGTGCTAGAGAAACCTCCATAAACTCACAGGATATCCCTGGCTAGCTCTCCAATCAATAGTAAAGGTGTTGCCTAGACAGGACTTCCCCTATAATCAAATAAATAGCCACCCCAAGTACCATCACAGAACTTACATCCAACAATGAATAGAGATAGAGGCAGAGATACATGGCTGAGCACTGGGCTGAGCTTCTGGTCCAGCTGAGAGTGGGGGAGGACAGTCTGTATGAACAAAAAGAAAGGGCTTATGAAGATAATTCCCACAGTGATGGCTGACTGGAGCTCTGGGGAGCTCACTGAATCAAGAACAATGACTGGGGAACCTTCAAGAAAAGGAACTAGGCCCTTCAAGGATAGGCAACTGTCCACTGACTTAGGCAGTATGCAGAGCATCAAGGAGAGGGATCAGACTGTGTTTTTTGCATAGACTGACACTTCAGAGCCCATTTCCTACAGAGGAACTCCTAACCCAAGCTTGACATTAGGATGAGGAAATTGGACTTACCTGGAATGGATGCTGAGTTGATTCACCTTGGGCCATCTTGCCCTTTTGGGGACAGGATGGCAAGGAGGGAGGCTGAAGGCTGACCAGGAGGGATTGGGAGGGCGAAGGGAAGAAAAACAAGGAGATTCATGGGAAAAAGGACTTTATTTTATAAATAAAATAAATCAATGGATGTTAAGACTGAAGACTCAAAGTAGGGAACAAAACAACAAAATAAACAGCTTTTCTTCTGTATCAAAATATCTCCTCCAATAAATATGCTTAACAACTACAAAGGGGAAAAGAAATATGTGTAGTAGTAAAAAATCATGTCAGACAAAGTTTATCTAAACCATAACCATAAGTAGTGACAACATCCTGAGGCAGGCAGTAAAGTTGCAGTGGAACACAGGATCATCTTTGTGACATCTCTACCAAACATTAAGAAAACTTCTGAGGAAACATTAGTCAGGCAAATGCAAATTAAGAAAAACAAACATTACAACTTAACTGCAATCTTTAAACTTAGCTAAAATCAAGAAAATAAAGGGGGAAAAAAAAAAACAGGGTTACAGGGTTACTCCACAAAGGGTCTAACACATGATTCTAGGTTAGACACTTCCAGTAACTAAGTTGAATTAGATCTTTGGGAGAAAGGTAAATGGCTGGTCTTTATGTCCAATTTTCCCAATGTTTTGTTTTTGACGCTTTTTATTTCACATGTGACAGATTGAGTTCTTTGAAGGATCTACACTCCTGTCAAGGAACATAATATGGTTTTAATGTAAAATCTGCCAAGTTCTAATTCCATTTCAGTGTTTTTACCATGAGCAGATTAGGTGGAAAGTGAATAATTTGCCAGTCAAGAGGCCGTTTTTAAACAGAAACTGAGTCTATATGCATCATTTCTGCAACTCGTCTTGCATTAAAGCATACGTTCCAATTTGGAAAACCATATTTCTGACCTTTTCCCCAGTTATTTGTTTATCTGACAATTAAATATTGTAGAAATTTGTCATGTGCAAAATGTTCTGAAATTCAGGTACATTTACAAATGACTGCAGAAAGCTAACTGACATTCATTGAATCTCTATTGCATGAATTCTACTTTGTATTAACAATAAAGACCCAGAGGCAGATATTGAGGAAAAGCTGAAAGATCAGAGAGACAGAGAAACAAGCCACAGCCACTTCTCACCTAGCTGGCTACTACTTAGGAATGCTCAGACTGAATACCTCTGAATCCTCAGCTGAAATGGAAGGGGGTCTCAGGCAAGGGCTCAAATCCAGCCACCTCCCACCTTCTTTCTTTCTCCCAGCTATTCAACTTTTCTAGTTCTGGAATTAAAGGCCTGTGTGTGTGTGTGTGTGTGTGTGTGTGTGTGTGTGTGTGTGTGTGTGTGTGTGTGTGTGTGTGTTTCCCAAGTACTGGGAGCAGAGGCATGAGATCCCAAGTGCTGGGATTAAAGATGTATATGTACCACTCCCTGACCTCTATGGCTAACCCTTTGACTGGCTTTGCCCTCTGATCTACAGGCAAACTTGACTAGATGTACAGCATACCACCACACATCCCATCATAGAGTTGTTTTGTGATGAGAACACAAGAAAACATCGTTAACCACATTCAATATCATGATCTATTAAATATATTTATTGTGTTTTATCTGTGGAACTCAATTGTTTTCTTTTATTTAGCTGACTTATTGACCAAAATTTTCTCAACATTCCAGACTTCACCTCTTAATAGCTACATTCCATTTTCTTCTTTGAATCCAACATTTGTGAATTCCATATGCAAATAAGATAATGTGGTACTTCTCTTTCTGTTATTGTGTTATTTCACTTACTATAATTCCTTCAAGTTGGTATGTAACATTGCCATTGACAAGTTTTACCCTTTTTTATGTCCAAATACTGTTATATTTTATGAGTGACATCTCCTTCATTCATTTAGGATAAGCACTTAGGTTTATTACATGTCTAAACTATTATAAATAATGTCTCAATGAACATGGGTGTGCAGATAAATATATTGTTGATGTATAGAGTTGAGTTTGTTTAGATATATATCCTGGGGTGAGACCACATGATCATTTGACAATTTGGTGTTTCAATGTTGAGGAATCCTCACACCACTTTTTATCACAGATATGCTAATTTGCATTCCCAGTGTGTAAAGCAGACACCTCAGCACACCACCAGCAGATTTTTTTTTAATGAGCCATTTTAGCAGGTGCTGGGAGATATCTAATTGTGGTTTTAATTTGCATTTCTATAAACATCAGTGATTTTGAGCATTTTTTTCATGTATCTGTTAGTGCTGAGAAACATCCATTGAGTTTCTTTGACCATTTTATATCTGATCATTTGTTTGCTTTTTGCAATTTACATGCTTAAATTTTTAATATGTTTTGAATACTACCTCTTATCAGATTTATGAATAAATCATAGCTCTCATAACTCCAGAAAAATATCACAGAAGAAATAAATAGTTGAGGCACAAAAATCATTAGAAAACCTAAAAATCATCCTTTATCATTCATGAGATGATGACTAAAAGAAGTTTAGACATTTTTTTAAATCTACTTATTTTCTGACTTGTTGAGATTTTGCGAAAGTCTTTTATTTTTAATGATTTGAAATAGTGAACTTAAAATATGTCTAGCTATCTAAATTTTCCCAAACTATTGTTTCCAAGCAGATAAACATAATTTAATCAGTAATGTTCCTCAGAGAACAGGTTAAGCTGCCATTTTCCTACATTTGCAGGATTAATGTGACCAGTACTAATCCATCCATTAACCTAACTTCAAGGCTTTACTATAGGATTAACTTTCTTTATCTGATCACATATTCCATTACTCAGTCCATCTTAAAATGATATGGATTTTCACATCCAATCTTGAATTTTTTTTCTCCTGAGAATTTTAAACTAATTAACATTTTATTTTAAATAAACAATGAGAAAGTGGCCTACACGTCCCTAAGATTTACCTTTATTTATTTGTTAATACTTGGACTCTCTCTTTTCTATTTATCATGTTTAATTTATTTTTCTTATTTATTTCCTTTAAAAATTTATTGTTATTTATATGTATTTACCTCAAATTGCTTCCCTAGTTCTCACTGTCATTTATTTGTAGCTCAATAAAATTTAATAATATACAAACATCTCAAGAATATAACTTAAACCTTTATATGGATCACATTCCCCACTTCCTTGATAGATTTATTATATGGACTCCTGGTTCCTTAGCCAGAAGCATTTGGATAAAATATTTGAACTGATTTCATTTCTCTTTCATTTTTATTAATTTGAAATACAGAGCTTACATCCTAAGTATTTGCTTATATTACATTACCTCTGGTCACAAAATATTTATTATATTAAAAAAGTGGAAGTCGTATTTTACTATTTCAAAATTTCAATATCACAATGAAACTGATATGAGGGAAAGATAAACACAAGAAAGATATGGATTCAGATTTTATGAGTGGGAGCATATAACCCTCAGCTGAAGAAACTTAGGAGAATCATAGTATCCCAGTGAAGTTCTTGCTTATTGTTGTCTCATGAGGAGGCTTCCATACATGCAGATAAACTACATCCATTCTACCTGTGTCCTCTGTTACCTTTGTCATCCCACTTCCCAGCTTCCTCTTAGCTTCATGTCCCTTTTCTGCTAGATTCCAGAAATAAGAGAAAACTTACTTTACTTGAATGATGACATTAAATTCCTCCCATATCTCTCAAAAATAATTTCACTTTTATAACAATTTTGTAATGTATACAACAAATGTATATAATGTATGGCATATTCTCTTTACCATGTTTATTATCTTTATTATCCAGCAGTACATATCTTAGGTAGATTTAATTATTCATATGCTATAAAATAGTGCAATGAGAAACATGAGTATAATGTGATCTCTACAGTAAGATTACATCAAGTATATATACAGAGGTGGTATATATGGATCATATGGAAGTTTTAATCATCTATTTTAATGTCTGTATTATTTTCATTTCTTTTGAAAAATTTCTACTACCAGGGGCCCTGCCTGATGAATGGAGCTGTACACACAGAGCTGCAAGCAGGATGGTCATGCCCTACATGCTGGCTGGTGGGCAGGTGCTGAGGGTAGGGTGGTGTGCAACAGCTTGGAGCTCGAGCTGGACCAGTTGTGCAGCCTCACAATCCCATGACTCTGGACATGATATGATGTCTCAATAACAAATGAGTCTCAGCTATATCCTAATCTTTATGGTGCTTTAGAAACCTTGAATCAGATAAATGATCCCTTGCAATAAGTACTTGTATGTAAAGCTGTTGTGTATTTGAGTATATATGATTGCAAACTTGTTTTAATAACTGATTATTCCATAGCAATGGGAAAGATGGCTGAACTAAGCAGTGTGAGCAGTATAGAGAATCAAAACTAGAGACACAGCAATGAATGTGAATGTAACTTTAGTAGACAAAGAAGTACATTATTGACAAGTAAGACTAGTACTTGAGGCTAGGCCACCATCACCAGGCCACTGAAAGAGACTTTGTTGATGTCCATAATCCATACAACTATAGGATATATTGATGCTTGTGATTCAAGCTACCGCTAGGGACCAAGTTGATGTCTATGATCCAGTCTGTCCTGGAAAACCATGTTGATGTCCACAATTCCTGCTGAAACTGGAATTCATATAGAAGTTTATAATAAGTGTTGATGCTGGCTGCAATGGGTAAGGAACTTCTTTTGCAATGGTATTGATAAATTTAGACTCATAATTGAGAATGACAGAAAATAAAGACTTCTTAGACACCCTCTCCAAAAGAAACAGACAGGAAGCTATTGAATAGAGTCCTTTAAAATGGTGATAAAGATGGCAGAGTTCAATTCTTCTCAGGTGATGGCTTCTGTGAGGGACTCCCGTGACTTTGACCATGGTCCATTGAGTATCTGAATAACACAAACTGGACATGGTAATTTTGAGTGTGTGAGCAAGAGTGCAAGGGTGTACTTGGAAGCAATTAGAAGTGAGTGCAAGGGTGTTTATGCATAAAATAATTAATAGAAATATTATATTATGGGAATAATGAAAATAGGTGACATGGATTTGCTTGTTTTAAGAAACATAAAGTCAGCAAACACATGGATAAGCTAAGAAGACAGAGAGTAGTCAAACAAATGAGTTATAAAATCTAAGAGGAAAGATATTAATCCAAGGCATAGAAAGACAAGGAATTGCAATAAACTACTATGAACAAGCAAAAGTTAAACAGTATAGAAAAATGGAATGACTTTTAGGTGCATTTGGCCTATCAAAACTGAATCATTAAATTTTTTTTAATAAACTAATAATTTTAAAAGCCTGTACCAGCTGTCTTCACTCCTGATTTAAACATTTAAAGGGTCAAACTCATAAACTCAGAGAGTGCACTGGTGGTTTCTAGGTGCTGGGTTTTGAACACAAGAAGAGTTAATAATCAATAGGCAGAAAATTTCACTTGAGCAAAACTGCAAACACCCAAAGACAAAACTGGAATTGTAAGGGATACTGTCAATCTGTCTTAGGAGACTCATACTACCAAAGCCAAACATGGACTGCACAAAGAAGACAACTGAAGATTAAGTACTTGATGAACTTAAATTTAAAATTCTCAGCAAAAAATTAACAAACTAAGTTATATAGTAGATTAAAAAAATGACTCACCATGATCGAGAGAAATTTATACCTAAGATGCAAACATGAGTCAAAATCCATAAGTCGGTAGATTACCCTATATGCACAATGAAGACAGAATTTGTGTGATCTATAGATGCAGAAAAAGTATTTAACAAAATTAAAAACCTTTCACAATAAAAGCACTCAGCAGATCACGTTTATAGAGAATGCAACTCAACCTAATAAAGACTGTATTGATAAACTTATACCAGACATTACTCTCAACAGATGCTAAAATTAGACAATCTTACCATTCAGGATATATCAGTTTGGCCTTTCTCCTTGCTTACAATTTTGCTTATTCCCACTTGATAAAGTTGCTCTCATTGCTTAGCCACGTTTTAGGAGATGAAGTTTGTGCTTATAATGAAATAACATTCCAGCCCTTTATTGCAAGAAGTTGTGGTAAAGAAAGTAGTCCTGTAACAAAAAGGCAATATAATATGATTCAACTTACATACAGTACCTAAAAGGGTCCAACTCATAAAATTAGAGAGTGAATTGGTGGTTTGTAGGGACTAGGTTCTGAAGAAATGGGGTAGTAATTAATGAGTGGAAACTTTCACTTGAACAAAATTAATAGCATCTAGAGATCATTTGTATAACTTATCTAAAGCCAATAATACGATGTTGTATACTTAAAATGTGTGTATCTCATTTTATGTTTTTATTACTACAAAACATTTACAAATAATCACTTTTAAATATAGCTTTCTGGTTTGAAAAATAGCTTATATCTAAGCTGTGCTCAAACTTCCAAGCTGTATCTGGTCTCTCTATTCTTAGAGTTGTTCACATTCAGAACTTGGACTTTGTGAGTTGAACTACTGAACTTCTGTGGTTGGCTGAACTCTATTGGATTGTGTCATGCAAGATAAATATATATAATTATATACTACAAGCATCTGCTTTAAAATCGAGGACTTTGTTTCCAATGAAACGAACTTTTTGCTTCTTAGAGATATATATCCTCCATCTCAAAATTTAGAAGATGTAGACGACTTTTTAAAGTTGAATCTCCTTTTTATCTTAATGGTCAATTAGTTTCTAAAGCTTGTTCCAAATATAAATCTTTATAAAACGGACAACAGTACTTTAACATGAATAATTACCAGTGTTTTCTGCTTGTACTTTTGTTGCTGAAATTTTAATTGTAATTTATGTTTTTTGAGCCAAAATTTTTTAATGAACACAGAAGTTCTCATTGTTTGACATCTTGTGAAATAAATTTGCCTGAGTTGCATTCATTAAAATGTCTTACAGGGGTCAGTATTGTTATTGTGGTCCCCAGTGCCCTAGTTTTTATGGGCTTTTTGATTGTGTTTATTTTTTATGATGGATCTTATTGTTTTTAAATACTGTTACTTAATAATTTGTGCAAGTTAAAGGCTTATATGATTTTGTGTATGATTTTAAAGTCTGAATGTTATAAATACCTTTAACCAAAATACATTGCTTTCCCAGAGCTCTCAAAATGGAACTCTGCTTTTGTAGTCTCATTAAGACTCTGAAAAGGTTAGAGAAAGAAGTAAGTTAATTCATAACACACAGTGTAATCAAAATGCAAAATCTAGCCACAAGCATCATCTGTTGTGTCTTTGAGTGGGTAGCTGATGTGGCTAAGTGGTTATATTTATTCTACAAATATCTACAAGGTTGGAACTACTGGAAAAATATTTTAGATTTCCAACTGGTTGCTTCATAAACCAATTTTATAACTCATGGTGATATCAAAGTCGGACAAGTTTTCCCATGGTGTGAAATCTCTGTCCCACAGATTTTCACTTTCTTAAGAGTGAAACATTCTGCATAGGGCCTCTGATGAAACATGCTTTTAAAATTTCATGTGCTGATGAGAGAACACCATGGTTCCTGCCAGTGGACCTTTGCCCAATGATGAGTGACACTAGATTTCAACAAAGAATTCTTTGAGAGTACAAGCTTACTTGAAACTCAGTTTTCCCAGAAGAGTCTGAGATAGCTGGAAATCAAGTTTTCTTAGGCACAGTCCTATAATTTCTTTCTGTTGGTCATAAGTATGTTTTTCTGAGAATGTAAACATGACCTACAATGGAATCTGTGGAATGAGTCTTTTGTTTGTTTGCTTCTCTAACACTGATAAGGCAACATAATTTAAAGTCCCATACTACTTGGCTTCTTTTTTCATATTCCCCATTTATCTTATTCTTTTCAGGTTTTGAAATGTCATACAAAGCTCAGTTCTCAACAAAGTTTCCAGTTGCTAGGGCTAGTTTTATTTCTCCTGATGCTTACTATTGAATTTAGCTTTCACACATGTATTAAAGCCTGTGATATTTTAGACATCAGTCCCAACTTTAAGGTTTTAAGAATTTGTGTGGTTATAATGGAAGATTCAGGTGCTGAGAATTCATTACTTAAACAAAGACATCACCAGAAGGAAAACCCCTGAGGTTATACTTTTATCAGAGGCAGGACCCATCTCCCATGCTGGGGTCATTGGGGTCCATTATTTCAGGGATTGCTAAGGGCAGGGTCAGCACTTCCTGGGCCAGTGAGGAGGCCTGGTCCTCGTTCTTCAACACATGGCTCAGCACATAATTCACTTGGGGGTCTGTGGTTACATGAGCAACTGACATCCACATAGCGTTTTCAGTACCACAGATCTAGACATAGCTGTGAGCAGCAGCTTCTGTCTGAACATCACCATGGCCCCCCAGTGGCAGTGTAGGCATCCCAGATCAGCAAGAAAAGCAATTCTTACTGGTGAGGAGCAATCCAGTGTTACCGAGATTTTCCCAAATAATATTTTACAGACCAACTTTGTCAGAATCAGGTCTGAGTACATGTTTCTGGGATCTACCTTATAATCCTTGATTATGATAAGTATCAGAAATCTGAATTTTTAATTAGCAGAGTGATCCTTATGGATTCTACAGTATAAGAATTAATTTCTAAATTACCCAAAGACCTAAAAATTGTAAAAGTTAAATAAGAAAATAATCAAGAGCAATTAGACAAAAAGAACAATTTAGAACTAACAGAAATCGGTAAATTTTAGTATCACTCTCTGGACAAAATGGTAATAGAGATTTTAAAATGTTTAAAAGGTGATCATGAAGTACACATTTTGTATATGTGAGATATATGAGTATGTGTGCATGTGATTTTATAGATATATGCATCTTTGCCGTAAAATCAATAGTTAATATAAAGTTTATGCATTTAAAATACTTTCCAGTTTTCAGTTTAGACTCTTCCTTTCTGTGCCCCACTATCAAGAAAACTATTTTCCTGAAAAGTATTGAAGCCTGAAAGGAGAATGACTTCCCTAAAGAAACAAAGACAGTAAATATTAGAGCCAGGATTATAACACCCAAAGCTTAGCTCCACAGTCCATGCTCTTACCTCCTTTATCTTTACAAAGAAGGAGCATCTTCGAAGCTGCATGTGCCATTCCATGAAGACTTTGTATGACTATGAAAGGGAGAAAGCAAATTTCAACATGCCAAGTGGTTACGGTACATTGATTTAAGTTATTCTGAGAACAGAAGAGCAAAATTAATGCAGATCTCAGAAGCGGGCATAAGCTCAAGTACTTCAGGGCTACCAAGCTTCTGGTGTTCACTACAAGGGTCAGTTGTCTAAACTAATCAAAAAGTCCCATACTCCAATCAAGTGGCTTGCTTTTGCATTCGGCTTTCCCAGCACATGCATGTAAAATATCTGACATTCAAGTTGAATTTTTTTTAAGATAGCCTCTTCTTTTTCTCTGTGATTTTGATGAGTATCTTTTAAAACTGAATGTAGAGAGGAAAAAAAAGTGAAGAATGTAATTTCAGGAATTGATTCCTTTATAGCATACCTTTAAAGTTCATGTCAAGGAGACAGAGCTGTAGTTAAAATAAGAAAGCCTTTTGAAGTGCTTAGTTGTGCATCATTTTTTGATAAATAATAATATAAGGTATGCTTATGTTATTTTCATGTGGAATGTTCTAAAGGAAAAGCTCTCCCTTTTATCACCATTTTTGCATCCAGTCTTTAACACCAATTCTACATGCTGTTTAAAGTGCCTTCTTATCATCTGACTTGGGCTAGCAATTTGGTCCTCTCTTTTCCTGAAGCACAAAAGTATTCTCAATACAATATATGGCATTAAATAGTGAAAGATTATTTTCTGAATATCTAAAACTAGAATTTTGCCCCAGAAAGAAGGATAATTCTGGTGAAGGTGATTTGATGTTTTCTTGGGAAAAGAATTTAAGACTATAAGAAAGAATGTTATTGAAGGACAGGGTAGGAGCCAAAGAGAGCTAAAATTGGAGGTGATGGGGTGTGGATGTGGGAGAGACCAGACAGACATGTAATGCTAGTATAGAACAGTGATGGAAATAGCTCAACAAGTGTTCAAGACTTAAATTCCAATCATGCTAGACTGAAATATAAATTCCCCTCCCCTTCCCATTCAGTGAGGCCTCAGACAGGGGAGAGAGTGAAAGATGGAGGGAGGGTAAAGCAGTCAGTGTCCATGTTGAAGTTTCAGTGGGGCAGGAAAAATAAAGGAATAAACAGTGATTGACAAGTGGATACAGAGTAAAAATGGAGGAATCAGAGTAAAGAACTGAGAGGAAGATAAGAATCTGTGGAAATTAAGAGAAAGACAAACTTCAGATCAAATGAAGAATGGGCACAGAAACCCTTAAGGGGAAAACTATACAAGATGGTACATAGATCGTCTACATGGTTACCATTTTATGTAACAATGTCTTGCATTTCCAACTATCTTCACAGGTTCTAGTGTCCATAGTATTACTCTCTTCTTAAATATTAGTCACTTTTTGCATAGCATATTTTTCACACTGTTGTCTGTCATAAATCCAATGAAATTTGTATAGAGGGGTGCTCTCTAGTGTGATGGATTGTGTATGAAGTGTTCTAATTTTATGAGAATTAAGTTTTTCTCATGTGAATATTTTAAATTTTAGGTCTTTGAATATTTCCCAACATGATATTTTTATGATGATTTGGCAATTTTATGCAATATGTACTGATTGCACTTGCTTCTCATTCCTCCTAGGTCCATCCTTTCACCCCTAAATATATCAAGACCAATTTGTGTTGCCCATATATTCATTGGAACATGGTCAAATTCCTAGTGGCCAGCCCCTTGAAGACAACTGAGTCCTTTTCCACCCCACCTCCCAGTCAGAATCAATCAACTGTAAAAAAACTACAACTCAACATCGTTCTCACAAATTTAAGGACTCTCTTCAGTGGCTTTCTGTCTGGATTATTTCTCTTTTGGGGCAGTGGCAGGGTTGTCACAGAAGCCTTCAGTGTCACCCATTCTCAAATATGTGTTTGCAATTGTTTATACAGACAGTGACAGCAAATATCATGAACTTCTACATGGCCTCAGGTGGGAAGACAGACCCTCAACATGATCCCTGATGGCAACATGGACCATAGATATCAAAATGGCCTCCAGTGGGATCATAGTTCATGGACATCTATGTGTTCTCTGACAGTAACATGGACCAGCAACATGGTCTCAGGCAGCAGCAGAGACCACAAAAAACCAACATGGTCTTCAATGGCAGGCCATGACTCTGGCATCCCCATGTAATCCAGTAGTAGCATGGATCACAGACATAAGCATGGCTACTGGTAGAGGAATTCTTTTGTATTATTTTATTTTACAATTTTAGCATGCATATAATACTTTCAATTACTCTTGACTCACACACTATCTTTTGCATCCTTTTCAATAGCCAGCACCTTCCACCATACCAAGTCAACCATTTCTTAGGTTTATAACTTTCTTTTGTTATGTGATTCATTTAGTTTAACCATCTACATGACCATTCTATTGGCACTATCCACTTAAGTGGGAAAACATGGAAAGCAGAGGGTTCCCTTTTTCTTGGATAAGGAAAACCCCAAAAGTAGAAGGTAAAGCCCCAAGTTCCTCTTCCATGAGTGCCTGACTGTTGATTAGAAAACTCTAATATTCATTGTTGAAATAGATTTTTTATGTCTTTGACAGTTTCTACAAAATCTGTTATTTATTATTTGATATTACTATGTAATTAAATCATCATTATTTCAAAATAACTTTTATAAACCACTTTTCTGTATAATGCAGCTAGGTTATTTTTTTTCAGAGACTACTTCATACCTTACTGTGCTTGAATGATCGTCAGTAGGTTACCTTTGTGAGGTAAAAAATCTGTGGATGATGTTACAGTGTGTTTAATGTTGGAAGTATGACTATTCCCATGAATAGTCAGACTATTTTGAATGGTTATACATGACATATAGAATTTCATTGAAGAATGCATAAAAATACTTTGGTATAACTTATGAGTAAGGACATCAACACACAGTACAGGGTGTAACTCCCTCTTCTGTTAATATTTTCTGAGAATACTATCACAGATAATACAGTGATTCTAAATCTCATCAAACTGACAAAACCAACTCACATATTGATAGTGTCATCTGTATTGAGCACAAAAGTTATATGCTCACTAATGAGTCAAATTTCATAATATGAATTTAGACTTTACCCAGAAACTTGTTCCTTAAAAGAATACAGCAAATGTAAAGGAATGCTAGTTTCAAGATTGATTTTTCTAGACTTCATGTTTTGTTTTCCTTCTTCACTTGCCAGCTATAGGGAAAGTTGTTGCCATATTAGGGGTTCTCCCACAGAGAGTCTCACTTGTGGCAGGCAACTGATGTCTATGGCTAGTAAGCAATGAGGAACTATGATATGCTGAGTCAAAAAAGCCCAGATATCTGAATTTGGATTCCTGATTCACAATAAATGCTCATTTTTCAAAGTTGCAATATAAAGTTGCTATACAGTTGGTATAATCCTTTATGTAGCAGTGAATAATTTAAAATCAAAAATTGAATTTAAAAGCAAAAGGTAGCCTTCAGTAAAGTAACTTGAGAAGCTATTTAAGTGAGTTGAGCCACGTAAATTCTTGGAAATAGATACTCATGCGAAGACAGAAGGCAAGATCTAGTGCCCTGTGGAAAACAGTAGGCAGGAAGAAGACCAACATGGATAATGAAAATTAACCAGAACATGTATAAGAGATCAAAGATCTTGGCAAAAATAGATTGTACACACACATACTTTCTGGAATGAGAAGATATATGTTTTAACTCAGAGATATTTTAAATGGAGAAATGACAGGAAAAGATGAACTTTTGAAGGGACATACTTTTGGCTGATTTTAACAAAAAGAAAGAAAATCAATAGGAATAGAGAACAATTGAAGATGCTGTTAATCTGTATAAGAGACTTGTACTAGAGAGGCAAGGTAGAGGGTGAAGAAAGCTTTGGTAGCACTCTGCGTAGTGCAGTTGTCCTTGAGACATCCTATGGAGTCATTTCCCAATTGATTATCTACATTTTTTCATTCATTCCAGGAGCAATAAAACAGTAAGCAATTAACCCAGTCTGCAGAACAGAAATTTCACACACACATACACATGCATGCTATTTTTTTCTGTTTTCAGATTTTTCAAATTCATCTATTATGGTAAAAATTGGAATAGTAAAAAGAGGTGTTGAAATTCCCAAATGTTCTTAAATTTCCAGTTCAGAATACTATTACCCTCCTTTATAAAATATAAATAATAATAAAAAAAACCTTTTAAACCCTTATTAGGCCAAGAATTTAATAAATAAGTGTATACTATTTGTGCTTTTTCTCATTGTATAATACAAAGTATTTTTCATTGCTTGAGCATAGTTAATTTATTATTTTCAAGCTGGTGGCTAAATTTCTGGAACACAAAATTAATGGGCTCTTGGCAAACTCTCTGAATTACCCCAAGTCAATTGTGGCTCTTCCCATCTGTCATCTAAATTTCATTGTGGCTCTCAGATGTATTAAAACAATGACACATATCATATTATGTCTCATTCCTATTGGCATAAAACAAAAATCTAAGGGTACTTATAAATGAATTCTGGTTACAAAAACTCCCAAACTGGACGCTAGGATTTAAAATAAACTTGGATGTTACTCATCTCTGATAACCACCGCTTTTAATTTATAAAGGACAGATTTACTTATAGTGTTATTTAGATAATAATGGGAAAAGCTTAATAAATTGCTTCTGTAAATTTGTAATCATTATCAATTCATGGATAGGGTTAACAGCTGAATGAAAAATAGCCAATTTACTTGTTTTATGATTAATTAATAAAACTTTGAAGTGATAAGAACATATTAGTGTATAACACTGCTCTTACATTAGTCATGTTGTAAGAGGAGACAAGATTTTGATCCAGAATTATTGTAATAAAAGTCACTGAGATTAAATTAAGTCATGTCTTCCATGTACTCTATCTTTCTGTGATTAAAGGATTCTGGGAAATCTGAATACATAATTTCAGCATGTGTATGTTATATCTTCTAATTGGCCACAGATTAGCCTAAGGAATAACCCAAATCATTAAAGGAAAATTAAATTTTGACTGTCAAATATTGGTACAATGTAGAGCAGATTTAGAGTGAAGCTGGGCCAAGAGTGGGAAAATGAACAAGAGAACCAGAAAGCTTCAGAAAGAAAGCATTATGCTGATCAGGATCTGTGGTTATATCTACAGTCAATGTTCTGCAGATATTGGTAGCCAGTCCTGAATGGACAATTACAAACCAAAATGAGCCCAGTGGTTTACAGGGACTGCAAAATCCATACACAAGGCTATGCTGTGCCATTCTTAACAATGAATGCTCCAGTCCCTTTCATATTTATTTTGCTTTGAAAGAAGTAAGTTATAAACACAGTGAGAACATATTCTGATTTTTTTCACTATGTCTTCATAATAACTAGATTTTAGTTGATTAATAATATCCCCCTAATTTGGATTATGATGTGTATAGTAAAACCATCTAAAGCAATAAATAGAAAGGCAGGGACAATGAATTTTTTTTGGATTATCTTCTTTTATTATGTATAAAATGGATGTTGAAATTCTGAAAGAAAAAACTTTGGTAGAATATTCTAGATCTAGAGGTCTATTTACAGGAAACAGTTGTATAGCTTGGTCTGTTTAAGGGGCCCCTGGCAGTAGAATCAGGATCTATCCCTGGTGCATGAGCTGGCTTTTGGGAAGCCCAGTACCTATGGAGGGTCACCTAGGACAGCTTTGATTTAGAGGGGAAAAGGGAGCTTGTACCTCAACTGAATGTACCTGGCTTGCTGAATCTTGGTGGGAGGAGTTCTCTTTTCTGAGGAGGAGATGGGGGTAGTGGTGGGCCAGAGGAAAGGCTCAGGAGCAGGAGGAGGAATGACAGGGAGGTTTGTGGTTGGTATGTAAAGTGAATGAATAAAGAAAACTTCATTAAAAGTTTAAAAGAAAAGTATATACATAAAGTAAAGTGTAAATATTTAAAATAAATAATAGTCTCGGTCTAAAGGAAAAATGAGCAAAAATGGAAATAATTTAGGGGAAGGTATGAGATGAAATTTCTAGAAGGTAGTTAACAAAAGTATTTGATTCTTAAATAGTCACAACATCAAATATTAACTGATCATTAAGGCACAATTTAGGATACTTGATGTCAAGAAGTATTGATATGTTTGATAGTTTATTTAATAAAATAATTTAATGAAACAGTGAAATAAAATATCAGATAGACAATAAATTCTTAATTGAGGTCAATAGGAGCAATTATTAATATCTGGTTTTTATTTATACAAATGCACCTTTTTAAAGATTTCATAATATTAATGACATGTACATGAATGCTCTACTCGCATCAAAGTGTGCATACTGCACATATTGCTAGTAATTGAGGAAGTCAGAATCAAGTGATGGAGTTCCTGGAACTAGAGTTATAGATGGTGTGAGATACCATGTGTATGCTAAGAACTGAACCCAAGTCTTCTGTAAAAGCAACAGTTGCCTTAATCACAAGACACAACTCCAGCCTCAAGGCCACCAGTACCCAAAGTAAAGTTGCCACATAAAAGTCTTCTAAAGATTAACTCCCCAGCCTTAAAGGGAGATATGAAAACAAAAGTATTTGAATTTAAAATTAATTTGTCACTCTTGATATTAGTCTTTGGTGTAAAGTGTATGGTCTAGGAGATGTCAATATATTTCTCAGGAAAGGCAGTAGACTTCAGCTGGGCATGCGACCATCTCATGGCATACCCTAAAAACAGAGACATATGGAATCCCTTGATCACTTGGGTACTGAGGACTTCAGTCAACGTCATTCAGAGTGATTATTTCTGTAAGTAGGAGGTGGAAACTGATTACTATGTAGAACTAATTTCTAAGAAATGAGTTACTGTTCTTCAGATGGTTGAGAATACTAGACTCCCATAATCAGTTTTTCTATAAATGACAAGTGGAATTAGTTTCTCTGAAAAAAGCCTCATGACTGGTTGGTCCCTGAGTTTCCTTAATCTGGTTTCTCCTCTATCAACATGGTTTAAAGTATTGTTTCAAATAGTATTTTAGATTCTTGACTTTTCCTGCTTCCTGGCTTCATACTAACAAATGAACTAACATACTCTACAAACATGTTGAAATTGCTTCAAAAGTTTCCATGACCTCCAGTCACATGCTGGAATTTTCTTTTTAAATAAATTTAGCATGTGTAATTTTGATTGACAGTTAAAATTATGTTTGTAGGGTAGTATGTGATGGTCTGATATATGTATAGACTGAAAATTAATCAAATCAAGCCATTAATATACTATCACTTCTCATCATTTTTTATAGTGAAGCATTTAAAGATTAGTCTCTTAGTACTGTGACACACAGAGCACTATCATTATCCAGTCACCCTCATATGCAATGAATCTCAAGACCTATTCCTATGGTAAATGATACCACACACTCTACTTCTGTGGGTGTGTGTTACTTAGACTTCACATGCAAATGAGATCATGTGAAATTTGTCTTTCTGTGCTTGGATTATTTAATACTTGTCCTCCAGATTCATCTTTATCATCAAAATAACAGCAATTATTCCTTTTGAGGGCTAAAAATTACTTCATTGTTTACAGTTACCAAGCTTTCTTGTTCTATTCATAAAATGAGTATTCAGATTGATTATCTATCCTGGCTGTTGTAGATAGTGCTGCCATAAATATGCAGACATCCCTCTGACACATTCCTTATGTTTTTAATGTGTATATTAAAAAGTTGAGAGACTGCCATGCCACTTTTCACAATAGTTGTACAATGTATGTTCTCAACAACAATGCATAACACCCTTTATCATATTTTTGATAAAAATCATTCTAATGAGTGTGTGATAGTATGTCATCATGACTTTAATTTGCATTTCCCCAATGTTTACTGATTCTGAGCTCACATGTCCTCATATCCATTCATTCTCTGTATCTACTGAGTGGTCATGATTTGTTAGCCTTCTTTCTATTGTTATGGAATAAATAATATGATAAAAAGTAACTTGGGAAAGAAAGTGTTTATTTCTCCTTACAATGTATATAACCCACCATGAAGGGAAGTTGGGGCAGAAACCTAGAAGAAGGAACTGAAGCAGACACCACAGAGGAATATTCTTTTGTGGTCCTCATTGCTTTCTCAGTTTACTTTCTTATAAAACTACAACCATCTGCCCAGAAGTGGCACCATTCTCAATGAGTTTGGCTCTCCTACAGCAATCAAAAACCAAGAAAATATACCACAGACATGCCTTTAGTACAATCTGATGTGTAGCACTATTTCAGATTGTAAGAAAAGAGACTCAGAGTCAAATATCAGAGAAAGGAAACACCACAGTCAATTCTCACTCAGCTATCTTCCAATTTCTTCAGCCTTGCTCCTGGTCATTTCTGCTCTGTTAGTTTCTCTACGAGGCCTTAAATACCCTTCTTGCCAGCTGTATCACATCCAGGTTAGGATTAAAGGTGCGAGATACTCTATTTCATAGGTAGCCTTAAAGTCACAGAAACACAGGAAGTTCCGTCTCTGGAGTTACGGAATTGAGGGCATAGGTCACCACTCCAAGGCTTTCCCTGTGCTGGAATTAAAGGTGTGTGCCTTTGAATCCCAGCTGTTTGTCCTTGTACTCAAGGATCAAGCAATTTCTGAGCTGTTTGTGTAAGTTTTGACTGTGCGTTAATCTCTGGAATACTTCAGGTTTTATTAAATATGTAACATATTACCACATTGATGAAGGCATTTTCTCAATTGATTTTTCCTCTTCCAAGATGAACCTACCCTATTTCAAGTGGACAACAATAAAAATGACAAAACAATTCACCAGCACAGGTATTCAACACTCAACTGACAATCTTTATTACCCACTCTAGAACCCACCCTCTCCACTGTAAATGATTTAATTATTAGTTGTCAGACACTAGAATCTAGTTGGAAATAACTTTCCCACTCATCTATAATAAATTCATCACGTTTTATCATCTCTATATCAAATCACTGCCCTAATCCACTTACTTTTATCATCTTCTGTGCTATCTCTAGTATGAAAACCATTATATATTACTTCAGGGACTTCAAAAACTAATCACAGTCTTTGCTTTCATTTCTGCACTCATTCATTTTATTCTCAATAAAGTGACAAAATTTTTAGAACATAAAAATTATTTGTAGCAATCCCTCTACTTAAAATGTTCCTGGACCCTTGCACATCACACTCAGAATACAACCCAAGCCTTCGACCCTAGTTGTGATCATCTTTCAGGTTTTATTTCATTCCATTCTGTCTTGTCTCTTACTGATGGTAAACCAGAGGACCTCATTATAACACAAATATGCCAGTATATTCACTAATTCAGGGCTATTTAATAACACAGCAGTATATATTATAAAATAATAATATATCATTGTGTTATTATAAATAATACAACTATTATATATTAATTATACAATATATACAATTTGTAAAAATAATATGCATATGATTTGTATATTACTGAGTTACTGACATATATATATATATATATATATATGTGTGTGTGTGTGTATATACCAAACAACTAAATGGAAACTGAAGTGCTATCCATTCTTGCTCTCAAAATAATTTTGTTTATTTGTATCACTTCTTCTCCCAACTTTTGATCCAGTTTGTCATTATACTCAGAGAAGAACAATGACAGTATTATTTAAGGATGATTAATGTGGAAGATCTCAGTAATTTCCTTATAAGAAAGACAGCTAACATAGGGACCACCTTGATTTAAGGTGACTCAGAGAGTGAGTTAAAAAGATGTTTCTGTTATCTAAGATTGATCAATAAGCCTTCTGATATGTAGAGGATATAAGCCTGAACTTTTGGTGGGGGCCCGGCTACTTCCGTGGCTGAACTGAGTACACAGACAACTGTTTGCATTTGAGAAAAAATAATAGCATCATTCTGCAAAAGGATTATTTCTGTATCAGCTCTTCATGCGCTGCAGTTCTTATCTGAGTGTATCCTTGTCAAACTAAGTAAGGCTGTAACCTCAATGCCAGTCTTAGTTTCCTTTTCTATCCTCTGTAGCTGTGTTTTCTAACCACTGCTCCTTACTTTCCTGAATACCCAGTACTTCACATATTCATTTCACAAATATTAACCTGAATTGGTACTTGAGTCCAAGTATTATATGTCTCTGGTGATATAAAATATATAATAGTAATTTGGCCTATGGCTATATTACCACAACCTCATTAAGCTGCTTGAAGAAAATTGATATGTACACCTAAATATGTTATACTGTATTTCAAGTATTTCTTAAGGTTACATCTAAATGTCTACATCTATCTTCTATTGCCCCATTTTTAATCAACCACTCCATTTTCATTGCACACTGTAAGGCCTGAGTAAATGATTGACTGCTGAGTCCTTTCATGTGCTTCTGTTTATACTTTCCAATTTTGTATCTGCCAAGCTACATTCCTTAACAAATTTAAAAGCCAATTCAAATTCTGATTAATCTAAAGTAACAAAGTTGCAGCCCAGACAGTGATAGAGTAGAGGAGGGGAAATTCCATGCTTCTAGCTGTAAACATCATGTGAACAGCTCTGGAGAGAGATGTAAGGTGTGCCCAAATCTCATTCTTGAGACCACACTGTGCAGTAAATGAGCATACACTAATGGACAATGGTCTGATTGTGGCCTAAAGAAAATCACAAAAATAGAAATTCCATTTACTGAGAGACACAAAGAGCTTCTTGGAGGTGGCTTATAAAATAGGTTATAGAAAGTGAGAAATATTTCAATAGGCACAAATAATTGAGTGTTCCAGACCGGGGGGGGGGGTATGATGAAAAAAAAAAAGAAGAATATGAAAGAAAGATAGAGCATAACTGTCCCTGTGACAGAAGCTGAGTAAAGCAAATGGATTTTATGAAATCTGCATTGGCTTGCAGATGGGTTATCTCCCAAACTGCATTCCATGTTTGCTTAATGACAGTAACAGCAGCAACTACTATTTGAGAGTTTTTTGTTTTGTTTTGTTTTGTTTTTCTTTTTTTTCTTATGAATAAAATCATATTTTTTATCCATGTATACACTTGTTAAAACTCCCTTCCCCCTCGCATCCCTTCCAGTCACTCTTTCTTCAGTGTCAGGAAATGTTAACCTAAGGTATCTCCATCTCAAAACAATTGCCAAAGTTTGGCTACAGAGGAATGTTTTCAACTAAAGATTATGTGCTTAGAAGCTTAGTCTCCACAACAATGTTGTTGAGGAGTAGGAGTCTTCACAGGATGAGGTCTAGATGGTTAGGTCATCAGGAGCTGTGCCCTCAGAGGAAATTAATGTGGTTCTTACAAATCCCTGCTATCACTGGAGAAAGTTGTTAGAAAAAACAAAAAAAAAGTGATCTTGGCACCTGAACTCTCTCTGCTTCCTTTCTCACCATGGGACTGGTCCCCTAAGTTCTCTGTTCTTTGTTGTTCAACAAAGAAGCATCTGAGAAGTTGAAAGGATACCCGACCCTAATCTTTCAATCTCAACAAGATGATGGCTTAAACAGACCTTTATGTTTGTCTTTTTATTTCCAGGGTGAGGTTGCTGGAACTGAGGAACAGAAGCCTGGCTCCGACTTTCAAAGACACATCCTCAGTGATTGACTTCTACTAGTCAAGTCAAGCTCCTCAAAGATTCACACCTCCCAAAATTGAGCCTCCAGCCAAGAAACATGTTCAAATATGACTAATGGAGGATATATTTCTATTCCAATCAGATCAAATAATATCCACCACCTTTATATGTTATGAAATACAAATTAAAGTGACAATGAGGTGTTATCACACATCTCTCAGAGTTCTGAAATAAAACTTAGTAGGAACACTGATATTGGTGAGGATGCTGCTAAAGTATATCAGGCACTTGAGTGGTACAGCATCTATGAAAGAGTCTGACAGTTGTTTTTATTGTTGCCTTGCTTGCATGCAACTTTATTCTACCTTAGCAGTTGTTTGTGTAGGTATTTATCCCAGAGACATGAAGATTTACATTCACGTAAAAACATGCACATGGATATTTATAACAGCTTTATTCATAATGGTCCAAAACAGTAAATATCCAGATGCTCTTCAGTGAGTGAATGGATAAGCTAATATCTGTCTGCAATAAGAAGTATCAAGCTCCTGATGCACAAAGCAGCCTGAGTGAGTTTGAACATGTATTGGTGAAGTGTAGAAAAACCAATTAATGAAGAATGTGTATTTTTTTAAATTCAGTTCACATAATGTCATTATTACAAATTATTGAAATAGAACATGGACTAGTAACTGTCAAAGGTTAACAAGGGGCAGGAACACATTAGAGAAGTGAGTTTTGCTCATGAATAACAACATTAAAGATTCCTGTGTTGATTTTTTTAAAAGAACATTCTTTTATAATTGGAAAACTGGTAAAGTGTTTATTGTTTCTATTTGGATTGTTTCTGAAAGCCACATGCAAAATGACAAAAAAAATGTGGCTAGATACGATTACAACACATGTTATTATCTATGAAGAGACCCTAGAAGAGGATAATATTGTATCCCAAGAAATCACAGAATACCAGTTTGGTTGAAGTGCTAAATGTTAGTGATATGTTATATATCTAGGTCAAGGGGACAGGAAGAATACAATGTAGATGTCAAAGTATAAAGTACATTCAGAGAAGTATATGTATTGTGAAAAACCACAAGAGCCATCTCCATGATTTTTAGCCCAAAGACACAAAGAGTCATCACAGTATGTTAAACTGAATGGTGATTAATCCCAGTTGCATTGTTGAAAGCAACAACTGCAATGTGGCAAGTTAATAAAAGCTGCTAGCTCCCCAATGTGCTGCTTGCAGCTCAATTATGCAGTTCCACTACACAGACTCATTCTCTATCCTCTGTTAGTTAAGAGAAGCTGCCTAAAGAGTGTTAGGATTGATTACTCACTTGCCTTGAGCTAAATTTTCCTCTGATGTGACTATGGGAAATTTCCTGTAGAGTTAAAAAACAGAAAACATCTGAAAATTGGTTTGATGTGTTGACTCTTTTAATTTATCAGCAAGTAGGTATGATCAAAAGCAGCCAGAGCAATCTTTGTGACCTCTAAAAGAAAGACATCTTTTGTTAGCTTTAAAAATAATTCATTTCACAAAAATATAAGCATTGATGAGAATAGTTTATCCTGCAGTGTTGGCTAGAGTTAATAAATGTAGATGGAGTAAAGAAGTTGGTCATAAAACTGACAGGATGTGAAAAATAACACTAGATTCCAACTTACTTGGTTCTCATGGGGTACTGTTTTTCTATTTTTTTTTTTTAAAAAAAAACTTTTAGTATTAATAAAGCATGACTTTAGGACCCATCATACTATCTTCTTAATCCATGCCAATGATTGTAAAAAATACATTGTCTCTAGTAAGAAAACAATTTTCTGAAAATTTCTCTCTATAAAATTCACTTTAGGCTTTTCATAATTAATTTTCTTCTCCTACTTTAGAATCATAAAGGCAATGTCTAAATAAACTTATCAATTTTTCATGTCAAGTGATCATTAAATATCATTCATATTTATGTACATTGTGTTTAGTCATTGCGATGATGTAATATGTTCCTGAGATTGAGGTAAAAAAGCTGCCAAGGCAAATAGTTGTATCCCAAGAAAACACAGAATACCAGTTTAGTAGAGGTGCTAAATGTTAGAAATATGGTATATATCTAGGTCAAGGGGAAGGGGAGAATACAATACAGGTAGAATACAAGTAGTAGACTCAGGTTGGACCCACACCCACAGCTTTTCTGAATATATATCCCTGAGCCATAGTTGATCAATAAATTTTTGAAATATTCTTTCTCAAAATGATGGAAGTAGAACCAACATTATGACTTTTGAAAACTATAGAATCACTCATTAATATTTTGAATATTGGTTTCATAATAGAACAAAAATAATACTGATGAATTTGGTTCAATAGCACATATTATTAACATTAACTTGCACAGTTCTGTTCCCTTAACTAATGTATATCCCACAGTACATTGTTATTGGAAACCAGAATCAAGTCAGCTCTATGTTCTGAATTTGCTTGAGATCTATGCTTTTCTTTCTTTTCTAGCTTATCTTCCTTTTAGACACTGGTCACCATCTTCTCATATCAGCTTTACCACTGTTTCCTACTCATACTTTGCCCTTCATGACAGCCAAGATGATATTTTAAACCCTAGACTAGGAATATACTATTCCTTATCCTTAACAGAGCAGACAATTTAAATGCCTTTCGTGTAAAATGTGACAGTCTTCACATGATCTGCATGACCTCTTTTCATTCTGGTTTACCCTATGCAGTTTTAGTGTTCTCTTCCAGGCCTGTTAGACCTACTCCTGCCATGTACCAATTTATATTCCAAATTTCAAAATAAAACCTTTGTATGATTATATAACTCAATGTTTAAAAGTATCATTTTTATCTGCTATTACTAGAAGTCATAGGCTCACAGGAAACTCCTTGATCTGCTTTTCTTTCCTTCTTTTCTTTCTTCCTTTCTTTCTTTCTCTTCCTCTCTTCCTTCCTTCCTTTCTCTCTATTTCCTCCTTCCTTCTTTCCTTCCTTTCTTTCTCCCTTCCTTCTATCCTTTCATTCTTTTTTACAATCTCTCCACCCTTCTTCTGCAATGTTCTCTGAGCTTTAGCTACTCAAATTATTTTGTAATAGCAGAAGCTACACCCATACAGCCTCACCAATATGACTGCTTAAATATGAGCTGAACAAGGACAACAATAAACATGCTAAAATGGATGGGAGCAGATCACAAACACAGGAGTCTACACAAAGATCTACAGGCAAATAAGAAATGCTGACAATGACACATGGTCTTCCCCAAGGAAGTATATACATTGACTAGTCAATACACAATAGTCATCCCAGAAGATGTAGCCACATAAAATTATATAAAAGGAACAAGTTATATTTAGAAAAATATATAAATATACATATATGAATGTAACAACAATTAATTAAAAAGAATTTTAAAGAGATTACAAAGAGGGTTTTGAGAGTGAAAAGGAAGAAGAAGTTGTATAATTATATTATTCTCAAAAACAAAAGAATGTTTTCATGTTTATGGATTTAATTAAAATATATTTTGATATAACACTTTCTGATTACAGTTCTCCCCCAACTCTTCCCATGTCTTCCTCATTTTTCTACAAACTGAAACTTATACCCTTTGTTTGTTTCTCTCACTAGAATACAAATAGATATCTAAAATACTAGTAATAATAATAATAAGCAGAAACAATATATGTAGACAAAGACATGCACATTGCATTCAGAGAAATTGCATGAAAACCAGAAACCATAATATATATGACCTATAAGGTTAAAAATACAAAGAATAAGAATTATGAGACAAAGAGCCTCCAAAAAGTTCATTGAACTCCTTTTGTTTTGGCCATCTACTGCTGGACATAGGGCCCAAGTCACTGAGGATGGTTGACAGAAACAGGTTATAAGTTAGTGATGAGGTCTTGTGTACACTTCTCCTATAGGTAGTGGAACCCCATCTGTGACAGGCCTGTGCAGACCCTGTACATGCTGCCTCAGTCTCCACAAGTTTATGTAGCATCGAGTCCTGCCCTGTGTCTGTAAGGCATTATTTCCTTCATGTCCTCCATCCTATCTGGCTCTTATTATCTTTCCACCTCTTTTGCAAGTTTTTAAGAGCTCCAAGTGAAGAGATATGATGGAGACATCCAATTTAGAACTGAATGTTCTATTGGTTCCTGTCTCCTCCTGCATGAGAAACATCCTCTGATAATGGTCAGCTAAGACACTAATCTATGAGTCTAGCAAAATATTGTTAGCAGTCTTTTTATTGCTATATTCCTTTAGCAGAATTTCCCTGTAGGTAGATGGCCTATCTAGTCTCAGGTCCTGAGGCACCTGAACAGTTTCTGGAATACATCCCATCTCATGAAGGGCCTTATACCCAATCATATATTAGTTGATTGTTCCCACAAGCATTGTGCCAGTAGTCATTTTGCAAGAAATTATATGGATATTCAGAATATTTCCACATGTTCTTTTGCAGGCTTTCTTTCAAAGGTGAGGGAGTAAGTGAACTCTCCAAATCATAACAAAGAGAATTTTAAGTGACTACTTCCAGAACATTCTTAGCAAAGGCAGCAACGATATAAATGCACAGTCCTTTAATGTGATACTTTATAAGATAATCACAATGAACTCTTAGCATTTAGAGTTACCAGTCTTGTCTCTTAAGCTCTCATTCTTTCTAGTCTTTGTCATACAGACTTCTCAAACATGGCTTATTGCAAACATAGTATTTGTTTTTACCCCTATAGAAAATCAGTATTTATTATTCACACTTCCAACAGGATTCTGGCAGCCTCTGAGTCTACATATATACTTTCAGATCTCCTTTCCTTTCCTATCAAGGAAAGAGGAATGATTTCTATGACTGTTTAGTTCTAGTTGCCACATGCCTATCAGTAAATGTGTGTGGAGTTGGTTTTCTCCGGGGGCCTCTGAGTAAGAAATTGTTTCAGGTTTTTCTCTTGGCATCTGGTTGTTACTAATAACCTTTGGTAATCCTTGGCTTGAAGATGCATCCCTCTCTATTTGGTCTCATGGCTTGTCTGGTTGTCTCTAGATGCATTTATCTTTAAAGATGTTAAGATAACGTGAACTAGCCTTATTGTGAATAAAAATTCTTACAAAATTAATTCATCATTTTGAGCAACAAGAATTTTGTTTTTGATTTTTTATCAGCTGATACATTAGGTAACTTCAGGTTTTCTTAGCTTTCTTACTATTTCTCATAAGAAGCAGAAAATCTGAAAAGCATGCATGGCCACTTTAGAATCACAAAGACAAAGCTTTATCCACAGAAAACAAGACATCACAATACATCTCTTCCACATTGCCTACATAATTTTGTTTTAGTTTACCCTCAGTTAAGCTGGATATTTAAAGTATGAGGCAATAAGAATATTGGTTTTTGGAATATTCTAGTTGGTAAAGTTCTAGATAGCAAAGCATTTATTTGAAGTTTAATTTCATCAAATTGCTTCTTGTTTAGTCCTTATTAAAGAGTACAGAACAGCTGTTAATTTCCATCTTGTGAAAATGCTGAAATATTTAGGATTGTTTAAGAGCCTGACAGAATCTTTTCAGAATTATGACCAATTACTTCATCTACTTTGTTTCAATGAAATTAACAAACATTTAATTAACATCTAATATATGCAGGAACAAATTAAAAAACATCTGTTCTAAGTAAAGAAGATAACAATCCCAAGGACAGACACATTAAATTAGTCTCAAAATAAAAACTAAAACACATATTACATTAGATTAGATATAAAAGTAATAAAGAATTACAGATATGGAGTATATATGTGTCACGCACCACCTTGTCCCGCAAGGAACACGCAACACCGGATCCTTCTCTTTGCAGTTTATTCGGGCCTTTAACTAACTTCTTGTCTCTCACTCACTCACTCACTCTCACTCTCAGACATATGAGGAATGACTCACTCTCTCACACACTCTCTCACGAACAGCGAACGACCCGGGAGGGGGGGCGGGGGGGGGAGTCCGCTTGTAGCTAAATAGCCTCTGGGCTTCCAATCCCGGTAAGCCACGTAGACATTGCCCATAGGTCCCAAGGCGCTGGAAGCAAGCCACCATCCTCGCCTACAGCCAATAAAGAGTTGTTTATTCCCCAGAGCACTCACCATCGAGAAAGGTCGAAGGCAGAAACTAGCACCACCATTAGGGCATGGTAAAACGCAGCTCCCTACATTTATAGAAGCTTATGGTTGATATATTTTATAAATATTTTATTAAAATTATGCAGAGCTAGTAAGAAACCGCCTACCAACCTAGCAAGAGGCAAGTTGACTGAAAAGCTATTTCAGGCATATGCTAATTATGATAAAAATACAATATTTCCATCAAACCATTGTTGAAGAAGAAGTGGAAATATTGAAAGAGCCAGAGAGGATGTAGGATGCTAAAGAAAACAGTGATTTATAGACCCACCAGGACCAATGCACACATGACCTCACAGAGACCACAGAAGCTTGCACAGGGCCTGCACATGCCTTTAACAGATGGAGTCCCAGCACTGAAAGAATAAGTAGGCACAAGCTTTCAATCCCTAACTTGGAAGTTATCTCCAATTGGTAAATCCACACACACACAAAAGTAGTTTTCTCCAATGGAGTCTCACAGAGTATACCACAGGGTATATAAACTACTCTTTTTAAAAATATATATGTATATATATATATATATTTAATAAAAAGGTCTTTTTTTCCCATGTTTCCCCCTGCTCATTCTCCTTTCCTTTCACCCAATCCCTCCAAGTCAGCCTTCAACCTCCCTCCTTCCCATCCTCCCATCCCCTCCCCAAAAAGGGCAAGAAGTCTCAAAGTGGGCCACCTCAGTGTGGTGCATCTACTCCAGGCAAATCCAATTTCCTCATCCTAATATCAATACTGGGTTAGGTGCTTCTCTGCAGGCAATGGGCTCCAAGGTGCCAGTCTTCCATGCCAGCAATAGACGGCCAACAAAAATAAACTCAATGGAATTTTTGGAATTTCTTCTTTTATATCATAATGCTTTTGAGAACTTTTCTTTAAAAAAAAGAGACCTTACATATTGTTTTCATATAATTATGGCCTCTGGTTCTGTGTTTCTAGGGGATATTTTTAAGTATCTACAAGTGTATCCCATTATCTATGTGTTTTCTGTGCCTTTCCTTTGAATCTATTTGTTTATTTTATCATATTCTAGTTTGTTTTCTTTTTAACATAATCTTATTGTATTATTATTTTTATATACATATTTGTTTTCTAGGAAGAGAGAGAAAAGATGTGGCTTTGAGTAGGAGGTCCCGGGGTTTAAATAACTTGTGAAATTTCATATGGCTTCAAATAATTCTCTTAAGTGTTCTGTACTGCCTCTCTGCTTTTTAAAATTGTTAGTGTCTAGATGGATCCATGATATGCCATAAACCAAGGAGTTATTCAGTTAGGAAGCACATACCACCTACATGTATATACCATTTTTATTTGGCAAAATGTTGTGCCATATTCACACTATGAAACACCTTAAGAAATGTCCTACGTGTTACATCCTTGCTTGAATGCCTTCTCCGTAAGTCTTGGTTTCTTCTCTATGATTACATAAGTAAAGAGATTTTTTTAAGATGTCAAAGATAAGCTATGCACCTACTGGGCTTTTATGAGAAGTGTAGTGTGGTCAATAATATAATGAAGTGCCTTTAAGGGCTTACATTTGAAACATAACACATGCATGTGCATACACATACACACACACTGGAAGACAAGTGATAACTAAATGAAAAACAGTGTAGAAAATTTTACCTTCTATTTCAGCAAAGCAGCTTTGGCTTAGAATGCCTTGGACCATCATCATTTAAACATTAAGGATCATGAAAAATGAGTTATAATTCTATTCTCTAATCTGTATTATCATGCAAAAATAAATCTTAAGGCTTTTATTTTGTGGTCAAGTTATTTTTGATAAATATGACTTTAGAAAATGTAATGAAACTGAAGACTTTATGATAAATGATAAACTAAGTTAAAGTAGAAAATATGCATGTGAGGTCCACCAAAATGTTTTCTACATTCATGTGAAACTTGAACATACAATTTGACTTAAAATTACCTTGTATATGTTTGATATAAATTAATTAATTTCATCAGAAATATCCAACATTCCATTGTTATCTTTTCCAATATTTTCTTATTTTTCCTAAAATAGGTTAGGAATTACTGAACTTTTCCTCTAAGGTTTCTCTTATTTTTTTCAAACCTTACAAAGATGATTTCAAAAAGTTACAGTGATGTGCTAAAAGAAAGACAAAGTAGCCTTATTCTGGAGTGAGTTCACATTAAAAGTTCTATTAAAAAATCTCACAAGATGCTACTTATTCATTATGAAACACTGATTAGTTTGAAGTCCTGACCCAACATGGATCTTTCTCTATCATCTCATTTAGAACACAGAACAGTTATAAATAAAAGTCCACTGGGAAGCAAATGTACTTTCCTAGACTCATCATTCTCTTTGATGTAGGATGTCTTCTTGTATGCTGTGAATTATCATCGGATAATAATAAAACTGTTTGGCCTATGGCAAACCTGCTTATAAGATGGCAGGAGATCCAAGCATAGATTAAGAGGAAGAAAGGCAGAGTCAGAGACATGCTGTGAGATACTGCTGAGAGAGAAAGATGTAAAGAGACTTGAGTAAGCCATGAGCCACGTGGCAAGACATAGATTAATAAAAGTAAGTTAAGACATGACAGCCTAAGCCATAGGCAATAAGTCTAAGCCACAGGCAAACAATATGTAATTAATATAAGACTTTGTGTGATTATGTGGGACCAAGCAGCTATAGGTGATCTATTTGGGACTGTTGGTCTGTATCTCAAGTCTAGTCTAGGCCAGAAACTTCATACTATACCCATTTTAGTACAAATTTTTTCACTTGCTATTAAGAAGTTTAGTAAAAATTTTATACCTTTAGCATCAGGCACTGTGATACAATGTGAAACTTCATGATTTCATTATAGTCCCTTCAATTACTGCTTCTTAACAAACTCACCCTACAGACTACATATTAAAGTGCTTTCCAATTCACTTGTCATTATGAAACAAGGTTCAGATTAGGTTTTAAACTAGGTGGTACACTTTATTTATTGTGCAATCACATATGCACCTGTTACTGACATCTATGATGCTATAAGCATTAATTTAAGCACAATGGAAATTAAAGGCTGAATAGAATGTATTTACCATAATAATAACACTGAAATAGCTGTGTGTTAAATTATAAGTTATGGTGGTTTTGAGGTTGAACAAGATTGGTAACATGCTACTTAAGCATGACTTTTAATCAAGAAAAAGGTTTATTAAAATTGTCTTCATTCTTGATTCTAAAGGTCCTCTGGGGTCTCTGACAGCATCATAACCACCCTTTCCAAGCAAGTGTATAATTTTATACTGAAGCTAGAAACATAAGGTCTGTTTTCAATTTTACATCAAGGAAACACATTTTATTTTCTTGATATGTGTCATTTTTCTATGATTAGATTTCTCTACACATAATAATTCTTTTCTATTATGAGATTTCCTTGTCATGCATGTCAGGTGTTTCCAAAGTGCACACATATAATGTAAAAGGGAAATCAGAAAAGTCATTTCTCTCTTTGAGCCATTGAGACTATTCTAGTGACCTGACCTGAGTAATGAAAATATTTTTAAGGAAAATGAAATCTGAAAAGGGCTCATTTACCTAATACTAATAAGCATAAATCATCTGAACATTTATAGCTTATGCATACCTTTATCACAATGCCTTATTTTGGTTAATCCTTTTCTCTGCTTCAAGCTTCATAATGAAGGGCCTGTGTATTGTTAACACAATGTAATCCAGGATTTTGCTACTTACAAATGTTCAGCTCTTAAAGTGGAATGTTGCAAGGCTTCAGCAATGACCAAACATGGAGGGAGAACAGTAAACTGGTTTTCTCTGCTTCATTCTAACTCTCAGAATGTGCTAGCTTTGCTTTAATATTGTAGTCACCTAAAATATTTCAGTTGTTACTTTCTGTTAGGAAGCCATGAGCACTAAGATAGTAGTATAATTCTGCTGGAAGTCTCTAAAGGTATTTGTTTTCACTTTCAAGGAGTCTATTCTACTCTTTGAAAGAATAGTTTTATACATGCATAGAAAATGCTTTGTATCAAATCCACTCAAACTCCTTATCATGCATTCACTATTAAACCTCTAATTTTGTGTGTTATTTTTAAAAATCCACTTTGTCCATTTAGTGCCAATAATATGTGCATGGTTTGGACCATTTACATGTGTTTTCTCAGAATGTATCCCTAAGAAAATTAACTCCCCTCACCTAGCAGACATCAATCCCCAATAGCTCTTCAGCCATGGGGTAGAAAGTCAGAAACCCATTCTTTTTCCATACTATGGTTTGGTCTGGTTTGATTTCAGGCAGGTCTTGTGCATGCAGTCAAAGCAGCTGAAAGTTCACTGTTTTCTTCTTCCTGGAAAAACTGACTTTTGAAAAATAAAGCAGATATATTTCTTTCTTTCTTTTTGTTTCTGTACATGGAAAAAAACACTTCGTTTTCTATAAAAATAAAAAATAAAAAAGTGA
Organism: Sigmodon hispidus; assembly: GCA_004025045.1. NCBI lineage: Eukaryota > Metazoa > Chordata > Mammalia > Rodentia > Cricetidae > Sigmodon > Sigmodon hispidus. The sequence goes on along the minus strand of PVIH01011277.1, from coordinate 25,096 downwards.
CAAGAACAAAAATGAAATATGTAACAATGTCATTGTGTAGAATGAATAGTGTTGAGATCAAATGAACAGCAGAAGACAATAGTCAATATAATTTTCACATCCCAAGCTGTTCAGTGGTTGTGGTTTGCAGCTTGGGTGTTCTTTACTTTTTTTTAGGTCTACTAATGAATGAGTACTTCCCCTGGGGTTGTGATATCTCACACAGGAGGATATTCCATCCATTTGCCAAGCAGATGTACTTGAATAATAAGGACAACAACAGATACAATGCCAACAGAACAGGGCAGTGGGGTGTTACTGACAAAGAAGTTGCTGACTCAGCTGTGTTCCACTTCCCTAGTTACCATTATATCAGAAAATTTATCATTATTCAGTTAAAATACAAAAATAGGAGCTTCACCACAACTGTAACACACCAGTCTTTGATGTCATATATTATGTCATAGATTCTGGGATAGAGTGCCATGGCAGATTGGGGTGTGGATGAGTATTATATTTCCAAAGCTGAAAGCTGAAGATTGTATACTCTAATTTGGGAAGAATCACTGAATTTAGTCTAGCATTCAGTCAGTTCTGAAATTGTCATAGTATCTTTCTCTTCTTGGTTCTCTGGACAAATATTAAAGTTTGCTGCTTTATAAAATCCATACATAAAAATCAGCAGTTTTTTAATAACCAATGGCAAACATTCTGAGAAAAAAATAGAAAATTAAGCTCATACATAATAGTCTTAAAAACAAAATAAAATACAAAGAATAAACCTAAAAAGCCCTTCATGACAAAAACTTTAGAGCACATAAAGAAAAAAATTGGAAAAGTTAGTAGTAGAGAAAAAGGCCTTCTGGATTTATACAACAGCAGCATTTATATTGTGAAAAAGTGTGTCAAAGATCCAATATACTTTCCATCAAAATTTCAGTGGTCTTCTTTACAGAAGTGGAGAAAAATATATATATACATATATATATATATATATATGTATATATACATACAGACATTTGTCTGCCTAAACAAAATAATAGTGTACAAAAAAGATCAATGCTGGATATATCATAATACCTTATTTCTAATTATAATTACAGTCCCAAGGTCCAGTCATAAACACAGAGTCATTAGTAAAGAAAGCAGGAGCTGGGTCCATTCAGTCTATTAGCGGAAGTTAAGGAGATGAGGAACATAAGACCAGTACACATATTCAGAGGCAGTCACTGGAGATGAACAAGTCAAAACATCTAGCATTGCCAGAATAAGATTCTAGAGTGACGATATCTTCTTCTTTAGAGTACTGTAATAGATACATTCATCCATCTAAAAAGGAACTGCATTTAATTTTTTCTTGGGATTTGAGTCACTTTTCATTTGCATAGGACATAATAACATTTGTCTTCCTATTAAATGCATATATTGTTATGCCCACGTGTAAGAATTTCCACCAGGAAGGCTGGATATGTTGCTATGAGTGGGGATTTTATTGCTTCCTACAGAGAATGAGAACCCTGGTCGATCACCTAGCTCTACACAGCAGAAGGGGGCAAGGGGTGTTGCCCCAATGGGTGGGGAGGGAAGAAGGAGTTTAAAGAAAAACCTACATAATCAAGATGCGACATGCTTTGATGTTCTAGGGTTGGGCAAAAGGGTAAAGTGCAGCAGCCATTGGAGTTTTCTGGCGCAAATCCAACCTTTGAATCCATTGGCTGCTGTGGAAGTTCACTCACAGACCTGGGCCCTGACCCCAGAATGAATCCAGGTCCTTACAATATGAGCTTATGTTATTTAAGATATTAGAACTACTAATTATCTGGGTGTCTTTTCAAGTTATTCTCTAAATTTTTCTGATCAATATAATAATATAGCCAATAGTAATAGACATAGGATCTCTGTTCTTTGTGGAAGAGTATTATACACAACGGGTTCATGCTTCTAATATTATAATTTACATACTTATAGGATACTCATTCATCAAATGACAATTAGATTTATCTACAAGACTTCAAATCAAAACAACTCTATATATCTTCCAGGGGCAAATGTTGGAAGTGAGGCTGCAAAGGCGGCAGCAGCCACCACCGAGAGGCAGCAGCAGCAGAAAAAAAGCAAGAAATGGAGAAGCAAGAGAGGATGGTTCTGCAGGAGAGTTTATAAGAAGAAAAAAGGGAAGACTGGGCTAGTGTGAATTAGTAAATCCTGTTTGGACATAATAGCCAAATAATGAAATTTCATTGTTGGATCCTGGTATCAATAATGAGTCAGTGACCAAATAAGGAAATAGATGCTGGGGGCTAGCTTTAGGAATATAATTGTTTTTAGCAAGGGAAAGGAAAGGGGGTGAAAGGTCAAAACCTGTCCTCACTATCTGCCTGGCTGGGGCCTGCATTTGTCATGCTCAGACCTATTAAAGCCCATTCACTTTCTGTAAGAAATGATGCCTAAGCTTGACATAGGCAAAGCCTTCTCTGGTTTCTGCCCTGTCGTGCTCACTCACCTCCTTTGGGAGGGTCCCCACCTTCTTATCTCATAGTTGACTGTAAATGCTACTTGTTTACCAATTGTATTGACAATGGGAACCTGGAAGAGTGTGACCTAAACATAAGGCAGGCTAACGTATATCCTGCAATAGACAACTTTATTCATAGCATCAGACAATTTATACTCTGAGAGTTAAAAAAAAAAATTACACAGGAAAAGTTTTCAACCACAAGGACAACCCACATGTGTCAAAACCGTGTTTTTCTCTAGAGGCACATGAATCACAACAGCTGAAGTGAAATAACTCCTATCTATCACACCTGGGAGGAGCATGAACACACATTCAAGAACAGTTCTGTGTTTTAAAGAAACTGAGGTCATAAGGCTCTTGACATTTTCTTGGAGTTTGTTCACAAGGACTGAGAATTCTTACATGACTTCATTTTTAGACCATGTTCAACAGACCATCTTTTTAGAAATGGCAAATGAGAATGTGTCACTTTCTAACAAAGACAAATATAAATAAGGTATGCTGTCATTCACTCCTTAGCCAAGTTCACTCAAAATCTATCCATTGGATGACCACTGCTTTAGAAATGAGGATGAGCCCTCAAGAGGGTAATGTAAAGCTATTCTGCTTAATGACAGGCAGGAACTTTCTTTAGCCTGATACTTGCAGCATTTACAAAAAATTACCTACCATTACCACAAATAATGAGATGTAACCATAATGTTTATTTATTCCTTACCATGACCAGAAATATCCCAGACTGAAGTGTCTTCCTACTACACATCACCGTTGTCTTCTTGGTTGGTTATTGGTTATCTGTCTAAGTTGTTTATTTGGGAAGCCTAACAAAGACACAATTTCTCATTTCACTAATCTGAAAAATACTTTAAAATAAACTCTGAAGTCCAATCTAAGCCTATTAGATTTCACTTGGATGAAATATATCAATTAATGAGACTTGGAAGCTAAAAGCAATAAATAAAATGAGGCTGACACTAAGTCTCTGCTTTACAAAGCAGCTTAAGTTATCATAGTTAATAATGCTAATTTGCATTTCTTGTTGTTCACTGTAGCATGTTTATGTGTAGAGTATGGAGATTTTAATGGCATGAATTATATAGCAAACTACAAATTCTTCAGAAGACTGCATAGTTCAGATTAACATCTTTTCTAATATCCTCATAAACTAAAATCAAACATTCTATATTGAGACTCATCATAATCACAGTAATTAAAAAAGTTGATTTTGCTGAAATTTTCACATGCCAACTATGGTTGATATAATAAGAGATTTTATTTCTTCCATGCAAGTAAGAATATTTTTAAAGCTAGAAATCACTAATCACTTTAAAGAAACTTTTATAGGTGACAATTGGAAAATAACTTGGCAGACAGATATTCTAACTGATTTAACAGAAAACTAAAGCTGAGTGTTAAAATTAAGAATTGTTATCTTAATTAATGCAACCTGCTTTGGCAGTACAGACCTCTGAGGGTTTGAAGTCAACCTAGTTTACATAGTCCAGTCCAGCCTGGACTACACAGTGATACCCCCATCACAAACAACAAGAAAAACTAAAGTGTTATGTTTATGGAATCTGGAAGTCCAATTTTATTAAATGTGTGTGTGTGCATGTGTAATTTTAGGTATATATATATATATATATATATATATATATATATATACTGAATTTGACTCAGAACTTTAGTGAGTAAAATAGTAACAGAGACCTGGACCTTTCTCAATGACCCCTGCACAACTTATTCATCCTAAATGAGTGTCTTTGGTGCATCATGTATAAATCATGAAAATATGAAACTTTTCCTCACATCTTCTTATGATTTATGGTGGTAATTTGTTATAAATGTAATAAGTTAACAAAAGTTACTCATAAACTCACAGAAAAACACAAGGTTACATCCTATCCTATGAGGCTCTACTTACATTTTCATCAGCCTATCTAATATAACTTGTGGGTATCCGTTTCAGTACATTCTTCTTACAATAGCTGCTGATATTTGTAGCATTCCTTTATAGTGAAACATTACCTGAGCCACCAGCTGCAACACTCAGGACAGCAGGTCCTGCCCTTGCATGGGCAGCACAATAGAGCCAACCCCATTGTCAAAGGTGTGGGTGAGAGAGCCCCAAAGTTGTGAGCATGGGAGAACTGTCTCCAATAGTCATCTGTCATGTGGTGGCATGGGTGGGGGAGAGATGTCCCCCACATCAAAATCTGAGGCAGGTGGGAGAACTGTCCCTGCCCTTGGCAGCTGCAGTACTCAGGAGAGTGGCCCCTCTGCCATGCCTGGGCAACTCAGTAGAGCTGGCCCTGAAGGTGTACATGTGAGAAATCTGACCTAAGGACATGAAAGCAGGAGTTCTGGCCCTGCCCCCTGCTTATAGCTTATAGTTTTCTTTATGAGGATAAAACAGCCTTACTAACACTTGAAAATACTAGACTATCATGAATATGTTAAATGGCCATTGCAAACAGAAAAATCACCAAGAAATAATGCAACAATGTTAAACACTGTGGACCACATTAGGCTGCAAAAGGGACATGTTCACAGAAAGACACAAAACACAAAAAGACAAGCATTGTTCTTTGACCTCAACTGGGAGCATGTGCTTTGGGTGACTCAGAGTTTCCATCCCCCTGTGAGTGCTTGTGAATAACTGTAAAAGTACTGTAATGATCAATTCTTGAGATAAAGGTGAACCTTAGAAGACCTGTAGATATAGATATCTTCTTGCAAATATACAAAACACAATGAATGAGGATGAAGATTACTGTGTAGAAAATAAAGGTTAGAGTTGTTTAGTGCGTAATCCAAGTAGCATGTCATGAATAAATCAATGACTTTTATGGGAAATACTAGGAGACAGTTATGAAGCAATGGGTTAGTCTAACTATTCTCATCCACTACATTATAATTGTCTCCAAGTATTTCTCATGAAAGTATCAAGAACTATTAAAAATACCAATGAAAATGTAGGTACCCAGTGCTACAAAGAATTTAGAATGAAGCTAAATTTATGCTTAGAATCTCTTGTTTACATGAGCCCCTATGAGGGCTAGAAACTGTTGAATGTTCTGGAATAAAGCAAAATCCAGATTCAAAATGGATATACTTATTATAGAATTATGGGAAAATTAGTAAAAGATGGAAGTAAAGATTCTGAATTGCCAAACTCTTCATAATTTGTATTGACTTTCCCATGAATTTAAGCAAATAATTAATCTTTGTCCAAAAATTATATAGTATGTTTGAGAACCTTGAAATTAGATAAGGCTAGCCATCTTCAAATCCTAGTTTCATTCCTCAGAATTAGTACATTTCATCTGAGAGAAGGATATATAACTTTTTTTTTCGCTAAAAGAGACACATTGCTTGTTTGCCATCTCTTTGATGATGTAAGGTCAACAACTATGTGAGATGAGAAGCGGTCCGGCATGAGACAGCAGATTAACTCCAGAAGGAAATTGAGAATCTTTAGAAACAATCATGTGCTTAAAAAGGTGCAACAAAGGAAAACCCCTGCTCCTACTGCTTGCCTGTCTTCTAGGTATTATTCTCCCACCACAATTGAACAGAGCTTATAGTAGAGAAAACTGCCTCTCATGTCTCAGGACAAGCCACCCTGGCACATTAGCAAGGAGTGAGATGGATGTGCTTTGTTGGCACTGAATTCTTTGGAAGGACAAACACTTAGCACAAATAGTGAGCTAGTCCCAAGAAAGCTAGGACATAATCACTCACAACAGTTTGATGAAAGAGGAAATAGATTATCATCATATTTCCCAGAGTCCCTCCTTGTTTTATTTATTATCAATGTACATTGATTTTATGCTCTTATCAGTGGATACTTAAGGAATTAATTTGATGTGCCAGGTAACAGCTATAGCAGGAACAAAACAGAATGCCACCCTCCAGCAAAATTTAGAATCTGCTTGAGATATAGATAAGGAACAGGTAAATGGCTAGCATAAGGAAAGTGAGTTAGTACCCTGGGAATGGGTGGTGGATACCCCCAAACCAAATTGTGAAAAGTAAGCAAAACATCACTTCCCCATTTTTTCCCATTGCATGAACCTCCTTCAAACCCATACTCAGGAGTTCCCCATACAGCTTCTCTAGGCTTCTCCAGTCTCACCCAGTTAGGCTGAGATTCCTGTGCTCTAGTTTCTAAGAAAGCAATCACAGTCCTCTAAAGAAACCTGAAATGACCTGAGTAATTGGCTAGAAAGGTCTTGAACTGGGTAAGACATGGTTAGCACTTTCAAAAGAAAAAACAAACAAACAAACAAAAAGTAACAAAACAAAACAACTGTGGTTAGTATAAAAGAGTTCCTAGCTCAGCTATGAAGAAAACACCTGTATTAGAATTCTCACTGATAAAAGGAAGACTCATGTTCACCAGGCAGTGGCACCCTCCTTTAACCAAGCACTCAGGAGGCAGAGACAGGCTTATCTCTTAACTTTCAGGACAGCTTGGTCTATAAAGAGAGTTCCAGGACAGCCAGGCAAGGGCTACACACAGAAATTTTGTCTCAAAACAAACAAATGCTGGAGCAATGGCTCCAAGGTTAGGCCATTGGCTGCTCTTCAAACCCTGGTTTAATTACCTGTAAGCACATGGCAGCTCACAACTGTCTATAATTCCATTTCCAGGGAATCTGACATCTTCACATAGACATACATGCAATGCACATGAAGCAAGTATAAATAAATTTAAAAAGAAATGTTGTTGCTCCTTAATTGAGAATTCTATGAAAAGACAATTATTATTACACATAGGGAATATCATCTTTATTGAACTTAACCTTGACGTTTAGTTATTTATACTAGAAAGACTCAAAACTATTTTAAAGACCAATACCATATTTTAGCAAAAATTTAACTGCTTAGGGAAATTTTGGATAATTTAAGGACTTTATCTTTTGTTCAGAGAGAAAACAGAAGCTCTTGAATATATTCTGGAATCAACAATATCTGTTCCCATTAGGCTTAGAAATAATAATACCTGTAGTTGTCATATTCTTCTATACAGCACAAGAGTGAAGAATTGGAGTGACCTTCAATAACTTGGAAAGAAGAAAATACCAGGTTGCCCTTTGAAAGGTAAACTAACAATATTTAAACCATAGATGTGACTAACAGTCTGTGAGAACTACTTGAAGAATTGTTTTAAATCTTAAATAAGCCTTAAAAGCTTGAAAACAATTAAATATCTAGATTGATTTGAGCTGGACATAATTACAAAGAGATGAGTCTGAAATGCAATTCTAAATTATAAACACAAAAGAAAGGGATGTCAAGGGAGATTGAATCCAAAGGCCCATAGTCCAGAGAATGAAAAAGAGAAGCAAAGAGACAAGCCAGCAAGGCTTACCCAAGGCTTTGCAGAAAGACTCATGAACCCTGGCTTGCTGTTTGCAGTAGAGAGAATTTGCTAGCCTTGTTATGGCTTAAATAAAGCATCTCCTACAATAACTACCTCACTGTGTTAAAGCCACAAAATGAAAAAATTAATTTACCCCCTAAAATGTTGTCTTATTTTGTTTAGTAAACAACTGCTTCTAGTTGTGGCATCACCTGCCTGTGCAGGGTAATGTCCTTCAATCATTTTGTGTGTGTGTGTGTGTGTGTGTGTGTGTGTGTGTGTGTATGAGATTGTAGGTTCTCACAAAACTATTTCATTCTCTTCATTTAGATTATTTCTGCCCCATATACCTTTTCTCCCCGATATCCCTAACTCCTTCTCTCCATAAACATTTCCCCCACACAGTTTATGTATATTATCTTTAAAAATTTTTATTTGTGAGATACTTTCCCAAGAGTAAGTCAGGGAGGCTCCAGAGGGCCAACAATCAATGCAGGCTTTGTCAGGGGAGAAAAGATATCATTGGCTTTGGTAAGCTGTGAGCTCTACTAATAACAACAGAAAGGCCAGAAAATATGTATCCATTTGTGCAATAACACTGGCATAACTGAGCCCTCTAGTTGAGTTTAAGGTCTGCTCCACAGAAAGGAATCCATGTCTGGTTTTATAAGCCCAATTAATAGTTTATTCCTGGAATGTTGTAGACCCAAATGAGGTAATTAAATTGATATGACACTGAATTCCCTTCTAAATTATATAGTTATACCCATAGACAAAATCTACGTTCAGCCTTAATTGGAGAAGCCTCTCTAATTAAGTGAATAGGGATTCATGGGTGTTGAAAATACTGAGAATGAGTGATAGTCAAGGGCTCATCTCTAAATAGGACATTTATTCTTCCATCTGTAAGGCTCAGGAAACGATATGGAAAAGGGATGATAAGTATATATGAGCCATAAGATTGGGTGATGTGTCATAAAACATCATCATCTAAAGGTAACATAGCCATTGTCAGCATGAACTCACAATAACTGCAGGTATCTGAACTGGGCATGCACAATCAACCATCATTCATGGAAGAGGAAAGGATGAATAGATACACTGCTGAATTATTGGCCACTGGTAGTTTCTGAGAACTAGGAAATTATTGTCTCTGGTTATCCACTCACTGCCAGGTCCACTGGACTCCAAGAGATAGCTCCAAATCCATGGTCATTCATATCCCGCTAGCACAGTGGTTCTCAAACTTTCTTATGTGTGACCCTTTAATACACTTTGTGGTGACCTCTTCAGTCAAAAGTTATTTTGTTGCTACTTCATAATTGTAATTTTGCTACTATTACAAATCATAATGTACAAATCAAATCTGCTATGTATGACATATGATATGCAACCACAAAGGGGACATGACCCACAGGTTAAGAACCTTTGCTCTAGTTTAATGTGCAGAAGCCTGTGGGCTAGCTAGCCTGAGTGTTTAGTAAAAAAAAAAAAAAAAAAGACAACAAAGAGACCACCTCTCAAACAAGATGAAAGAAGTATACTGACACCAAGTGACACCAAGGTTACCTGACCTCTCTACATGCATATCATTGCATGCAAGCACTTGCAATTCACACACATACACACACCAGATATTTTAGGACCCCTCTGCAACAGACCTGAGTTCAGTGCCCAGTACCTACATTATAGAGGGTCAAAACTGTTCATACTTACAGTTTCAGGGACCTGGCAAGACTTTTAGCCTTCACAGATACCAGGCATGCATGAAGTATACTTACATACACACAGACAAATACTCATTCATAAAATTAATAAATATTTTTAAGTTGGGTATTTCTTGAGGAGTTGTAACTAGAAAGTGAAAATTTAGTACTGTCAGCCATTTCACTGAATTTAGTCAATCTGGGTTACTGCATACAAGGAACCAAGCCCTAGGCCATAAAAAATCCACTCACTGTTCCATGAACTCTCTAAAACATTGACCATGTGACATTCTTGGGCACATCCCAACTTACTGCCTTGCCCATCCCAAGGCCCCTAGCCTCCCTCTGCAATTATAAAATAATTTGTCATTCAAAGAATATTACAATGCAGATCATCTCCAACAACATACAGAATCCTTTTTATTTTTTAAGCCTGGTCCTCATTTTATAGATCTATATACTGGGGTATAAGAATAATTTGGTAGTTTAAATAAGAAAGTCCCCCACTGACACAGTCATCTGACAGCTTGGTCCTCAGTTGGTGATGCTGTGCAGTGGGGTTTAAAGGGTGTGATATTGCTAGAGGAAGCTTGTCAGTGAAGATGGGCATGTCAGAGTTCATGGCCTCACCCTACTTCCTGTTCTGTTTGTATTGTGTTTGTTATTTTAGATGTGATCTTCTAGCTTCCTGCCCTGCTACCATGCCTTCCCACCATGATGGACTCTTATCTTTTTCAAACTATAAGTCAAAACAAATTTTCTTCTTCCCAAAGTTGCTTTTGGTTGATGCATTGCATCACAGCAACAGAAAATTAATGAATACAGAGGCTTAGGTGACTAACATTAAATTTCTAATACCAGACTTCCAGGTCAACATTTGTTTACACTATATAAATTTTCATGGTAACCCACAATTTAGGAAGAAGACATATCAGAAGGGTCAAAATACTTCTTTAAAAGGCCTACATGGGGCATAACTATTATAGTTGAAAAGCAACATAATATAATGAAGCTAGCTTTTTGGGATCAAGTGTAAAAATCACCTTAATTCTGAATTGATTAAAAAGTATATAGACATGTTTCTAGAACACCGGCTTTGTACAGCTTCTTTCTTTTTGACTAGGTAGTGTATGTTCTATAAGTCTAGAGGTCATTCTGCAAAGGAGGCAGCTTAGATCAGATCCAGCAGCCTCTTCTTTTATCTTTAAGCAAAAGGGTTATTTATATAAAGACAATTGATTCTCCAATGCTCAATCTACAAGATACAAATATTAAAGACTAAGATAGATGGCTTGTTATGTTTCTTCATGTTTCACAGTTATATCATTCTCCTATGACACATGTATCATATATTCTTTTCACTCTGATTTAAATTTTTTTAAAGTGGTGGATGGCACCAGTCTTCTGAATATAGCACAAACTAATTATAAAAAATAAACCAATGAGAGAAAGGCAATTATGAAAATAGAAATGGAAATACAAGTTAGCCTGCATTTAAAAAAATGGACATAAATGAGAAGCTTTCAAATAATATTTAAAAGGCTAAGTAAGGTCTTTTATAAAAGTGTTTTTGGTTCATTGCTATTTATTGAAAATGATAAATAGTTTAAAAGTCAAAAAAAAAATTCCAGATAATGGTCTTCATACAAAACTTACTTTATACTTAGTTCAAATTAGGTGGCCCCTGGAGATGCTTCTAATGGAAATTTGACAGTTTTCTCTAATGCTCAAACAAACACATAAATTATCCTTCCAAGAAACTTTGAGGGAATGTATGAATAACTCTCAAAGAAAAACATTGATAAAGAATCTGATATAGTTTTTGTAATTCTATAGTATCATAATATCAACTCATAGACCACCCATTTGGTTTATAAGAACACTTTTTTTTTCTTTTTCTCTTTGCAGGGGAAGAATATTAAACCAGGGTTGTCTTGCTTTAAAGTCACAACTATTTCCAAAGCACCTGCAGACATTGTTAAAATTAAAAACATTCCCTGTTATTTTCCTTGCCATGTTTTTCTTAGAAAAGATAACAGTGACATAGGCATCATGATTTACAATGAAGAAAAGGATGGTGGACAGTGTGATCATCTTCATTGTCTTCATTTTCCTTTATTTTCAACTAGTTAAGAATGAGGGATATATATATATATATACACACGTGTGTGTGTGTGTGTGTGTGTGTGTGTGTGTGTGTGTTTATTCCTGACAGAGACACTAAGATCTGAGTGTGATTTTTATTCTGCTTTATAATTGTTATTTTTAAGGTATTATGATCCTTGAGAGGTAAAGGGAAAATGGCGAGTTGTATGTAGGGGAGAAGAGGTATGAGTAAGGAGTTCAAGGAGACTGGTGACCATGTGGTGGTCACAGATGTTCAGTAAGGGTTTGATAGTTTATAGGTTCCTGTCTGCTTATTTTAATTACACATTGAGGTAAAAGTAAATGTCACCTGCTTAGAATGAAAAGTAAGGAGTGGAAGGCAACAACTAGCTAAAGTAATTGAAGGGAGAGGTTCTGTAGGATTGGAGTAAAAGCTGAAGGGATATTTGCATTTAGTGACCTTGCTGGGGACATTGTGAAGTAGGAATTATTTGCTTGAGGACAAAGTGAAGATGATTGAATATTATGTTGTCAAAGGCTCAACCATAGATCTTGCACAAGTTACCTACCTCCATAAATTTTAATTTTCTCATTTGTAAAATAGGGTGAAGTAAAACCTTTACGTGCAAGACTATTTTGAAAACAAAATGAAAGCATACTAGGGAAATAAAATTTAGTTTGAAGGAGACTCAAGAAGAATAGTCTTACTGTTCTTATCACTAGCGTTTCAAGAGTTGAAGTTAAGCAATATCTTATGTCTAGTGACTTAATAAGCAGTTCTATAGAATGTCATTTTGAATGGCTTATGAACAAGCCACACTTAATAATTATGAAAGAATTTCTAGAGAATGATCAGAAGAACTGTACCTGTGAGTGCTGACACTGGAGTTTTATAAAGGAAGCCAGTTTCTGTCAGTGTCAGTCTTAAGAAAACACATTCACTCAAGCCCCAATGCAAACAAGGCTACATTATTTTTTCCCTCTCTTTGATTTCCAAAATAGCTACTGGGATAAGTTTATGGAGTATTTGAACACATGTATCTTCAAAGAGGTAGCTTCAAAGAAGAGTCTGACAACTATTTTATGTTGGTGCATTTGATTTCTTATATTTATGATTAATTAATGCTATCACTTCCTTTTTGTTATTGAACATTGGAGATGAGTTTGACGTGCGCAAACATGAAAGCTGTGGCCCTGGGCTATTTCATGTAGTTGACCCAGAATGATTCTGCGCTCCTTCCACCACACATACTCCCCTGCATTGTTTCTCTTTGTTTCTTTGTCCTGCGGCACTTCCTACTGAGCTAAATGCCTCCTTTCCCCTTGGCAAGACAGTGCTGAATTTCAATGCATAACCTTTATCATTCCATTAATGGTTTCATTGTCTTAACTATATATTACTGCACAAAATGTCTCAGAGTTGTGCAGTTCATAACCATCTGGAGACTGAGGAAATAAGCTAGTAAATTCCTACATTATCCTCAGTTTAAATTTCACATAAATACATTAAGTGTTTGCTAGAGTAGCAAATTATGCCTTAAAGACAAGTAATACCATAAAAGAGTGTGTTAGCTCCCTAACCTGCTTTCATTTTGTGGACTTGCATGCCCTTACCTCAGAACTATGTTCAGTCAAGGTAAAAGTACCTGAGTACATATGACAAAATATGATACTTGAAAAATGAGCAATAACTTATTCTGATTGAACTGAATTATATATATACACACACTCTTCCTGCTTTTGATTACTGTAAGGTCCATATGTTGCAGAAGTGTACATCAATGTGTTTTACTTAAGAGCCTTTCCTGCTCCCTTTAAACTGTGACACTAATTTTTCCAGCATGGATAAAATATCCCCTCATCTCCAAATCATAATTAAAATATAATTTGTGTTTGCAAAATGGACCATAGCTTACTCAGAGTTCTAGCAGAGAATTTTTAAAGTGTAGCCAATGATTGGAACAGAAGAAAACATTCCACTCAGTGGAAGGAGTCCCAGTAGAGATTAAAATTTTGCAAGTAGTGTTTCTAATCTCCTGCCTCTTTCTTATAATTTCCTCTTCCCCAGCATCACTTAGATGGGTTTACTATGCCTTCTACTGCTGAGTTCAGACTCATTAACTGAATTAATTGGGCCTGAAACAAGAGAAATCCTGTAAATTTACCTTCACACACACTCACACACTTGTGCCTGCACACAAACAGACTATAATTAAGCATAACTGAGTAAAATTTGTCCAGCCACATAATGAGTATGACTATAATAAAGCAGATGAATTTTATAAGTGGGTAGTGTTCACAGTACACTTTAAATTCTGCTTCAAACTGTGATCCCTGCAGTTAGACATCTGTGCCAACTCCAGCCTGTTTTGGAGGCTTTCTTAGTCTCTTCCTTCTCTTCAGTCTCTAAATAGAAGCAACAATCTTTAGGCAGGTCTTAAAGATGGTGGATATTCTTGGCTTTACTTGTCTGGCTTGTTTGTAAATATAGTCTAGTCATGTAGCCCAGAATGGCCCCAAACTCATAATCCTCCTGCAATAGCTTCCCAAGTGCTAGGATTACAAATGCACATTACTATACCTAGATCTATTTGCTGGTATTTGAGTTCTTATTTAGCTATTATTTTTGAGACTAGAAGCAAGAGCTAAAAATATCTGGAAGGTTAACACCAGGCTTTATTTCTGCAGCCAGTCTCTGCAGAGGCATGAGCCCCACAAGTATTGGGATTCCTGACATCACACATTACCTTTTCACAACTGCTCTATAAGTCTTATAATAACCATATCACAAATGCTAGTCTATTCTAAATGTTCCACGAAAGCTGAAGTAAAAGCCTCATTTCTTCTATGGTATAAATTCACTGAAATCCTCTTTTGCAATAAACCAAAAAATTAAATGATTATACATACACACATACATACATATATACAATGATATAAAATTATGACAAAATATTTTATTAATCTAGAGTATAATATTTAACATTTGGAGGCTGTTCTGAGAATTACTGTAAGACATTCTACCCATGATATACAACTAACCAGTATGACTAAATGGACAAGGCTTAGATATAGTCATTATCAACTTCAGTCTGAACACTGTGTTCTACAGTACAAAACTGACTTACAAAGGGGTAATTCTTCCATGCTGCCCAAGATAAATGAACCCTGAAATTAAGTTGATAAAATTGCAGACTCAAGTTGATAATGACTATATCTAAGCCTTGTCCATTTAGTCATATTAGTTAGTTGTATATCATGGGCAGAATGTTTGAGAGGAAAGAGAGCTTGAAAAAGGATATACATGGATAAAAAAATATGACTTTATTCATAATTTAAAAAATGTGTATACCCAGTTATCAAAATTAAAATTGGAGCCTTAGTTTCTATGGCTTTTGAGTAAATGTTGTTCTTTCTATAATCATACTAAAGTGTAAATTATAGCCTTAGCAATATGAATGAGATTTAAGGGAAATTTTGTTTTCCTGTCTGTATCCATCGGAAAACAATGGAATTTAGAATACCTTGTGCAGACTAAGGCTGCAAACTCTTAACTTTGTTTTTAAATAATTACAAATAGGTGATTTTTACAAATTCTCTGCAGTTTTCATACCGAGAAAAGATTGATTTTACTCTTTTTATTTATGTGTAGGTGCTTGTGTCGGTATGTGGGTGTGTCCATGTGAGTGTAGGTAGCTGCAAAGGCCAGAGGTATCAGAGCTGGAGTTGAAGTTATAAACAGTTGCGAGCTGACTGATGTGAGTGCTGGGGAGAAAACTCAAGTTCTCTGAAAAAGGCAGCAAGGGCTCTTAACCACAGAGTCATCTCTCTAGCCCCCAGAGGAGAGGTTTAGAGAGAGCTTACACATACATCCACTTTCCCTGTGTTTAATCATTTCTTCCTCTGTGGCTCTTCATTAATTTTTTGCCCTACTACAGTTTTTTGAGCATGTCCCTACCAATCAGAAGGCAAGAAGGATTAATTACCCACTCTGACACCTTGCTGGATCAATTTATATCCAATAAGAAATCTGCCAACAGGATGCCAGAAATATTTTCAAGAAAATCCTGAGGTATCTGACAGCTGGTGGATGAAGATAATGTGTGCTAATACTGCCTTCCAGAGTCTACTGTCATGGAGATGCATACATTTATCAAGTGATGTGAAAGCTGAAGTTGTTTTCCTAATGCCAGACCCTATTAGAAGGACTTTTTGCCTGGTGTAAAATAGACTGTTCATTCCACTTTCGGACTTTGTGGACAGAGAGCAAGACCTCAAAAACCTTAGTCTGCAGTTAAATCATAGCCTAAAGGCCCTAAGCTTATACAGAACATGTTTAACATATCTGATTCTAACTGTGACTTCCTTTGTAAACCCTGGGCAAACTTTTCTAAAAGTAAGAGAGAATGCAGTCCAGCACTTTCTGCACTGTTCTGATTGGCTTTTGTCAACTTGACATAAACCTAGACATCTCTGGAAATCTTCAGAAAATGCCCACATAATATTGGCCTGTAGGCAAGTCTGTGGAGACATTTTTAAATCAATGATGATGTAGAAGGCTCAGCCTACTGTAGGTGATACTAATCATGGGGAGATGGTCCTGAGTTGTATAGGGAGCAAGCCCTGGAAGCAGTGTTGTACCATGGCTGTGTCTTGAAGCTCTTCTACTAAGTTCCTGCCTGGAGGATCTGCTCTGACTTCCTTCTGTGATGTAGGATATGGCCTGAGAGTTGTGGTATGAAATAATTGACTTTGGTCATGGTATTTTATCACAACAACAAAAATCCAAACAAAGACACATACTGAAGATAAATGACTATAGTTAACTAATGTAACCAAATAAAATCAATAAGATTCTGTCGTCTAAAAACTTGTGTCTCCCAAAGTCCTTACACTGAAATCCTAACACCTAGCAAGGTGGCATTAGAAAACACCATTTCCTTTAGGAAAGTGATGTCAGAAATATAACTGATGCTCTTATAAAGGAGATCCCCAGTGTGTTGCTGTACCGAACACAGTGATAAGATGGCATTACTGGAAGCTAAAGAAAGAATCCTTACCATATCCCAAATCTGGAATCTTGAATTTGGATTTTTAGCTTCCAAAGCATGGGAAAAACATTTCTGTTAGTATCACATCCCTGGCATATGCTCTTTTTTTTAGAAAGCTCAAATAGCCCAAGACATGAGATAATATGTATGGTGCTTAGTACAGCATCTAGCACAGCTAGATGCTACATAATGCTAATGAGCTCCTCTAACTCTACATCATTTTAAAGTAACAGTAAATCACCTGCTTGTATTTCATTTTCATAGACTTCAAACTATGATTATCAAGTGGAATGGTACTGACTCAATCACCTTAAAAGGAATTAGATTCTGAATACCATGTACTATTATAAAGTCAATAAATGGATCCACAAAACTTTGAATTCTTTTATTGTCTTGGTTTGGTTTTGTATGAGGTTTTTTTTCTTTTTCTTTTTCTTTTTTTGTCTTCCTTTTTTTTTAAATTTAAGAAGCTTTTTGTTGTTGTTGTTTCCATTTACATACCATACACTTCCTTTTATGTGGCACTGGCTGGCCAGATCCTTGCCCTGTAGCACAGCCTGGCTTGAATTCCCTGCCACCCTCCTGCTTCTGCCTCCTGAGAACTAGAACAATAAGCAGCATCCAGCTAGATTTCAGACCTTCTTAAAGAGACAAAAATAGAAAGGTTTAGACATGTCAATATAACCAAATGTTTGTGCCAAAACTTGGTATAATCACAGTCAGTAAGAAAAACATTTTGTCATGATTGAATATATATAAATAGCTACCAGAAAAGTCTATTGTTCTTCTATGGGACTAACAATTTGAAACTTTAAAATGAAAATCTCATGGGCAGTAAATGAATTCCCTCTGTGGAAATACACAATATTTCTCAAGTTGTTTTTTCTGAGTACAGTATAGTTGAAGTAGGAAGAGGAAAAAGAATATCCTACTGCTCACATACCTTGGGATAAAGAGAAGACATTAAGGCCAGATGTGCACTAGAATCCACAGTGCCTTTGTATTTTTATCTCCTGCTAGTAGAGGTAAGTGTGGCATTGTTATTTAAAGTACTGAAGTTTTTAAAGAAAGCCTTACTCAACAGGTTAATGCCAGGAAGTCAGATTCACTTTCTTTAGTTCTGTTCTTTTGATGATTTCTTACCTACTATGTAAATGTTTCCAAGAATTTTATTCATGAGGTTCCCTTATTTAAATTTTAGACTTCTGTGTGTATGTGTGTGTGTGTCTGTGTGTTTGTGTGTGTGTGTGTGAGTGTGTGTGTGTGTGTGTGTGTGTGTGTGTGCATGAGCTTGTTCATACAAACATAAAAAGTTTTTCATTGGTCACAGTTAAATTGTTATATTTATTTTTCCACCTGCTGTACTGGCAGCCTAAATTACAAAAGTTGATGTGAACAAAGCTAGCTAATTGCTAAGCACAGGGAAATGACAAGTTATGTCTGACCTTCATTGTTACAAAAATTCTTCCTGAATAGTCAAAAATCAGTGCTGTGGTTCGCTTATAAATTATCTTGCTGTTCAGAAAGTAGCTATCTATACAGGAAAAATAAACACCAAGTTATCACCCAAAGAACCTTGCTGCCTCCAGGGTAACAATGTAACATCTAGGGTTTGTTGAAACATCACAGTGTTCCTGGAACTGTTCTGAGCTTTTAAGATATATTCATTTGCTCCAATTCTTATTATTAAATATTAAGCTTGGTAAAACAAAGCACAGAAAAATAGTCTTTGAAGGTCACATACTTTACATCCATACATCCATGCCTCATTCTTGTATCAGTAGATAAGTCTTTAATACATAGGTCATTGTATTACAGGACAGTTTATAAATGGTGATGGTCTCACATAGTAAGTACATCATTCAATGAGGACTGAAACTGTGTACCTCTGAGGAACTGTCTTGAGACCTATCTAAGATAATGGGCATTTCCACACCCCTTGAAAGCACTTTCGTGCAGATTTCTAATGAATTTCTCTTCACTATCCCACCACCAATGGCAATCTGATTTCTGATTTCTAGTGTCGTAATTTATATTCACATGTTTATAATTTTTGTATGTATGGAACATCATAACATACAGTGTTTTATTTCTGAATTTTATTACTAGACATAAAGTCTATAAACTTTCATAGATGCTGTAGTTTATTTTGATGTTATTGCAGAGTAAAATTTCATTGCCTGCTTATCTCTAAATTGACTTATCCATTATGTTGCTGGTTGACATTCAGATTGTTTTTAGTTCTAGTTTGTTATAAACAATGTACACAATTCCTTTGGTGGACAGATTTCCCTTAATGTGGCCTGAAATCTCAGTAGTGTAGTTATTCAACTACCTGCACTGTTTGCAAATTGCTTCCTAATATTTAATGGAGGAGAGATTGCATTCTTATAAATTGTTTCTTATGAAGATATGAGATCAAGTTGTAAGAAGCATATAAAATTATACTCATGAACAATTAGCTGGTCAAAATGCCTGGGACCAGTTAATGTTTTGCTAAATACTATGGTGACATACCTTGTGTAATATTTACTGAGTAACTTGTAACCCTTGTTCACTTTGAATTATCTTTGATAAAGATCATAGAGTGAGGAAATTTGAGGACAACCTATGGAGAGAAACTTGAAGTTGCACAGAGATTTTTCTACCTCTAAATTTCTTGTAAAATCGCAATGTAAACTTCAAATCAATGAGGCTTAGAGAATTTTGTCCAGTGAGTTACAGAGCTGATAACCAGCCAAAATAACTTGAAGCTGTAAAAGGTAAAATGGTACATTTATAAACTGTCACTTCAGAGGACACACTCTGTGGAACCTGATTTCCCTGAATTACCATTTTAAATAACAATAAATTTGACATAAGATTAAAACTATGCAGATGTTCAAATTCCTGAGAGACTTTTTGCCCTAAGTAATAAAAATTATTGCCTCTAACTAGTGTTTCTGTTCAATAAGCCTTAATAACTTTGACTAAAACATGTATTTGTGCAATTATTTTATAAAAGGAATAGTTAATAAAAGCTTGTCTCTAAGCTCAGCTAATTCTACCCTGTAAGAATGAGACACAGACTGTCATAAATGTATTTTAATTGTGACAAAAACCTTTGGAGAACCTTTCTTCCCAAAGCTTCGAAGAACATAATCAAGCCTGGCAGCTACAATGTTGAAGGGAATTTGCAGAAGCCATTGAGCTATCAGTAATATTCAGTGACAGGCTGTTTGAATCTCAGCATTGGGAATAGACTTTTTTTTTTTAAATTGGCCATATTTTAATCTTAATCTTTTCCCCTTTCTAGAAAAAAAAATTCTTGATCATATTTACAATAATTTTTTTAAATTTTTTTGTGTTTACACACAGACAGAATCTACCAAAATACACTACAATTTTCAATTGTGTGTGTGTGTGTGTGTGTGTGTGTATGCTTTTCCTGTGCTTTGTTTTAACTTCTTAAGATAAAACATGGAATGGAAATAAGTTTCCCAATAACTTCTAATTTCCTACAGTGTATCCAACTGCATACTTATGAAAACAATTTTAATTTTAATTTTTATTAGTGATGACAACTGGCAGAGTTTAGTTAGCAGAATAGTATTTCTGACTAAGTAGATAAACAATGCTTTTGAAATACCTAACTCACTTTTACATCGGAAATACTTATTATATTTTCAGTATCCTGGGGCATTTGCTGGTCTCACACTACGGATATTGCTAATTAGCTCCCAAAGGTCACAAGGACTGAATCCACAATTGCTTACTCAGATGGAACTCCCATTCACCATCATTTCCATTTTCTTTCATCTATTTATTTTCTGCTATAGTGGCATCCATGGTCTCTATGCAGTCCATATTTAGCATGTTACATGGTATATATATATATTTTTTCTTGTGAGTAATTACCATTTCTATTTCACAAGGGTGTGTGGGATAGGGTGGGGTGGTATGTGTATGTGAGTATGTGTATGGTATGTGTATGTGTATGTGTGTGTGTGCACATGCAGGCACACATGTGTCCAATTATGAAGAGCAATTTTCAAACATTAACCTACACTTCCATTCTGTTTCAACCATCCTCATGAATGTAGTTGATATAGGGCTGTGCTGTACTTGGACATACTAATTAATTTTTAAAGATACTCTACTTATAGAACATTTAAATTACAGAATTTATTTCTACATAAATTTCACTTGTGTTTGTCCTACTAAAATGTTACTATTCTTTAAAAATAGACTGGAACACAATTTGATGGTCTGCTGGTGGAAATTCTTAGCAACCTTTGACAACAGATCAAATGAGTATCAGTGCCATGATCTGTGCCAACATATAACCAATGGTTCATTGTTGAACTTAGTAATGTGAAGGATGTTTGACTACTGTCCCCAGGTTCTGCTTCGAAGGATTTATATGAAAAACAGGCGTCTGCATTTTAGCACCCCCAGAATTCCTACCTGGTTCTCACCTCATTCATTAGAGACCTGCTTGAGCTTATTACTTTGTTTTTGTTCTTGTCCTCCCTCCATGGTGTTGGCTTCCTTAACAAGTTAAAGTAGCCATGAGAGTTTACATATCAGAAATGATATAAGGGGCAGGCTTGGTAAGAACACTATGATGTAATTCTGAACTCTGCTCATCTTCTAATTCTGATGTCCTTTTTCTGAATCATGCCTAAAATTTATCATTCCCCTACGTTCTATTTAGGAAAGAGTATGTATTGCATGAAACAGGGCAAGTGCTAAACAAGGTTAGTAAAAAGACAGAACAAACAGCACGTCTACGACAAGGACCTCTTGACTTGTGACAAGCAAGGGGTTGAGCTATTAATAAAGGCATAGATATGCATGCCTTTTATTTGAGAATGGCTGGAAGCAGGAGAGTAAAGGCTAGTACCATCATCAGTGCTGGTCTGAAAAGTTAGTGTAAGGGAGGGGCATATTAGCAAGGGTAGCAGAGATATTGGGATGCTTCATATTGGATTGCTGCCCTAAACAAGAAAGCAGAATATACCCTGACATAAAGGATTGAGTTATGCTTGAACCTCTTATCATTGTTTGCATTTCATTTTTTCTACACATCTAAATATTAGGACCCAGCACTACAAAAATGTGTAACTTTAAGAGTTTTCAAAATGGACTGGTAAATCCTGACAATGACCTTCTGGTCTGCAAACTGAGCCTGCACCCACCATTCCCTTAGATTTCACAAGCCAATACATATGCATTCCAATTAACACTTCATTTGGCTATATACCTGGGACTGTCCCTTCTGAACTCTATTTTGGAACAATTAGCTCTCAACTGAATAGAGTGGTGTAGTTATAATTAGGAGGGAGACACAAAGAATGGTCTATCAATCCTTCCTGAGAACACCACTAAAGGAAGGAAGGGTCACAAGAAGAGAAACTAGAAAAATAAGAATGAAGGCAGCTTTTAAGCCACAAGATGTTTGGGTACACAGTAATACTTTATGCTTATCAATACACAGCAGAAAGAATCCCTTATGTAGTATCTCTACCCAAGCACAATAAAACTTGAATATTTTATTGAAATTATTATTTCTAATCTTAAAATATAATTTTTGCAAATATATATATATAGCTTTATTGTTAAATAAAAATATTTCTGTGGAATAATTAGTATGGTTTGTAGAAAGTTTTATAAATGTATCCATTTTATAAATGTACTAATTTTACATATAAATAAATTAATATGGATAGATTAATTAAAGTCCCACATACATTTTAAAAATCTGTCCATCAAAAACAAACTGCCATACTTGTATAGAATTTTTATTGTTTCTAGGCATTTTCCATATTGATCTATCCTAGAATGGTGGTTTTCAAGTTTTCTCATATAAAATTCATAATCAGACTTTATAGAGTATGGAAGAAGTTTTTTCAGCCTTGTATTCTGAAACTGTCTTTAAACCAGCTCCCAAGGATGTTCATGTTGGTGCTCTAAGGACAAATCTGGATAACAGTCACTGTTTGGGACATACCTTTTATGTAACTAAGATGAAGGTCCATTTCTGGATCAAATTTTGTATTGAAAATTATCACCAAAATACAACTCAGATGAGTGGGGGGAACACAGCCAGCTCTCCTGATGAAATTGCAGTTTCCTCGTTCCAGGTAATGAGCATAGGCATACTCAATAGCCTTTTCCTGCTGAGCCAGCTTGGAGTCCGTCCCTGCACCTGGTGCTTGGTAAAGCATAATCATCAAGATGCTGGAGACCAATGAGAGAAAGTGAGAACACAGCTAGGGGAGTCTTTAGCTGCCAATGGATATAGGTTTGCCTATATCCTTAACAAATGAGTCTGTGAGACTACCATTTGTTTTAAACAAGTCTGGGTCTGCTTCTCACTTGATTCCAAGAGTCTATGGTGGAGACTACCTGCCTCTTGCCCTCCTCCCCCAGGGGTGCCCAACATCAGATGAGTTTGACTCAGCAGAAACAAATAAATTGTATTTCTTGGAAAGATTCTAAATAGTGTAATAAGAGTCTCCAAAAAAACACGTCATTTTTATGATGTTGCAAACGAAAAAATATATTGCTCTTAATATTCCAGATGAAATGTTTTATTAGTAGTCACTGAGGAAATATAAAAATAGCTTGACCATTCATCCTATTATTCCCAATCTGGGATCATATTAGCAACAAAATTCCATAATTATTATAGACATATCAAAATAGTAAAGATAGGCACTTTTTGTATATTAACTTTGCTACTCAGCATGCAAATATGTCTTCTTTGGAGAAGCAGTGGTTCATACTATTGTTTATGTTGTTGAAAATATTCTTATATTGCTGTACTGGGTTGGGAATAATTATATAACAAGTGTTGATTTTTGTGATGTACTCATTAACCATTCTTGTTTTTCTTTTATTGTCGTTTTTGCCTGAATGCCCAAGGGTGATTGGATGGTTGTCAGGTTGAGTAGGGTTGTCTCAGCTGAGATTTACAGGGTTTGGGGTTCCTAGATCAAGTGTATAGCCCAGTTCTTCTGGTTTACATGGACTTTACTTGTGCCTCTGGGGTCTGTTCTTTCAGTTGGTGTGAGTGCCATTTCTGTCTTTAGGGTCTGTTGATGTGACTGGATATGATTCTTCACAAGAAGGCTGTTCTTCCAGTTGGTGCAGGTGCTGCCTATACTTCTAGGGGTCGCTAATGTGGTGGGAATGATTGACAGGGGAAAGATGATGGGTCCCATGGATTTGTGTGGGAGAGTGAGTCTTGTAGTTTATAGAATCTGATGGGTGGCAGTTGTGGTGAACGGCTAGCCCACAGGACACTTATCTGCTGGCTGGCAGCTCAGAAGCAAGTGGTTTAAATGTGCAAAGATATAATGGGAAAGGCAGTTGGCCTTGACTATTAGAAGATACAAAGAGGGAATGTTTATTAAGAAAGAAAGAAGAGACAAGTACAGCCTCCTACAATCAGAAACAAGAGAGAGGAGAGGAAAGTGAACAATGAAAGACCAAAGTGAAAAATACTGAAACAGAAAATGTCAAGATTTAGTAATTTGCTCTGATTTATCAAAGCAGAATAAATAAAACATCAAGACAACCAAGCTGACTTCTGCAATGACCATCATAGCTAAGGGGCAGAAGTTAAACCCCGGAAGGACTCAACCCTACACAAATAAGTACAGGCAAATGAGGAAAGCTAGGATGGGGAGAGCAGTCTTCCCCCAAAACCAGGACACCAATTGATTGTCCAGTGTAAAATACATATATAAGCAACATTATGTGGGCTGAACAGGTTGTATTTAGTAATATATATGTGCCCAGATGTGTATGTGTATGTAATATATATGTACCCAGATGTGCATATATATGCAATGACTACTAGTGGGGAAAAAAAGAAGCAATGAATTTGAAAGAGTATATGGGAGGGTTTAGAGGAAGGGATATGGGAGGACTTGGAAGAAGGAAATTAAGAAATATTATTATCATATTATAGCCATCGCCGTTCCACCCTCCTCAATATCAAATTTTTTTTTTTTTTTTTTTTTTTTTTTTTTTTTTTTTTTTTTTTTTTTTTTTTTTTTTTTTTTTTTTTTTTTTTTTTTTTTTTTTTTTTTTTTTTTTTTTTTTTTTTTTTTTTTTTTTTTTTTTTTTTTTTTTTTTTTTTTTTTTTTTTTTTTTTTTTTTTTTTTTTTTTTTTTTTTTTGGTTGTGGTTTGCCGCTTGGGCATGTTTGGCTTTTTTTTTTTTCTTGTTTGTTTGTTTAGAGACCATTAGTGAGTGAGTACATCCCCTGCTTATCTCTCTGAGTTTGTGAGACTTCGCTCAGGAGGATATTCTCCAAATCCATCCATTTGCCTGTGAATTTTAGGATATCATTTTTTCTTACTGCTGCGTAGTATTCC
>PVIH01011276.1:33737-70343 GCA_004025045.1 Sigmodon hispidus | reverse complement strand
GGGGGGGGGGGGGGGGGGGGGGGTGGATGGGTGGATGAGTGGGTGGTGGATGGGTAGTGGATGGATGGGTGGGGTGCATGAATGTTGGGTGGTGGATGGATGGAAGTGACTGGACAGGCGGCCCTGTCACTGCCCTCGCCAGCACAGGGAAGTGAGCTGCTGTCCTGGGACTCCAGGCCTTTGATGCCCATCTGTCCTCCAGCTGCAGTGGCTTCTGGATAATTACGAGACAGCGGAAGGTGTGAGCCTGCCCCGCAGCTCCCTGTACAACCACTACCTGCGCCACTGCCAGGAGCACAAGCTGGAGCCTGTCAATGCGGCGTCCTTCGGCAAGCTCATCCGCTCTGTGTTCATGGGCCTGCGCACGCGCCGCCTGGGGACCAGGTGGGTGACCGCAGGCCTGCCTTCTCTCTCCCTGTGTCAGAGACTCCACTCCTTAGAGCCCCCAGGCCGGTTCCAGATGCTCAGACTGGGGGTGGGGAGACACTGACAGGGGAGGGGCTCCACTCTCATTTTGTAAATCTTGTTGCTGGTGGGTCTTTTGCTTTTGTTTGCGAGACAGAATTTCACTTTATAGCCCAAGCTGGCCTTGAACTAACAGAGAACCCCCTACCTCTGCCTCCTTAGTGCCAGGACTAAAGGTGTGTGCCTTTGAAATCCCATGAACATCGTTCCTCATTTTTATTTTCATTTATTTTTTTCTTTTGAGACAAAGTCTCTTGTAGCCCTGGCTTACCATATATGTAATTGCCTTGGACTGTTTCCCTTCAGCCTCCATGCCCTGAATACTGGCTGACAGCTGTGTTGGGACTGGGATCCAGGGCCTTGGGTTCTGGTGAGGCCTCTACCCCGTGAGCTCAGCCACGACTGTTGGAAACCTTCAGTCCTTTTGCATTTCCTTCCCCCCAATGAATTGCCCCCCAGTACATTTCCTCCCCAGTGCACCCCCCGCCCAGTGCTACAATACCCAGCCTGCATCGCTAGCGCAGCTGACCACCTGCATGCTGCACCAACATTGGTGCTAGCAGAAGTGGGTTCAAGAGATCAGGGACCCTGTCCGCAGGAGCTGCGGGTTCTCCTTGGGAACAGATGGGGGGGGAGGCATTGGGAGACTGACTAGAGTTCATCTGTCTGTGTGGGGCCTGAGCATGGCAGGGTCACCTCCCCCTCTCGTTACTTCCTGAGATATGCTGTTTTCCAGGATGGGGTTTTAGAGCTTAGTGTGGTGATGCACATCTGTCACCAGCACTTAGGACATGTGGGCAGCAGGTTCCTGGGCTACAGTGCATTCCATTCCAGGCCAGCTGTGAGATGGGTTCAAGAGAGACTGGGGAAGAATTTTCAGTCATAATCATAAGTAGGCAGATGTGGGCCGGACAAAGATGGCCTGACTTTCTCATTGTGAGCCTTAACTATACTAAAGTGAGAGATGCCTCACCAGAGGCTGCTATATGTGAATGTCCCCATGAGTAGCCAGACCTAAGGAGATTGTCCCCATGCAGTGACTACCCTGTGATGTTACATTTCCAGGGGCAACTCCAAGTACCATTACTATGGGATCCGCCTGAAGCCAGACTCGCCTCTGAACCGATTGCAGGAAGACACACAGTACATGGCCATGAGGCAGCAGCCCACACATCAGAAGCCCAGGTGGGTGACATCGGCCAGGCTGTTAGGACCCACAGCCCCAGACCTAGGGTGCCATCACAGTGTCCCGCAAACATGACAGGCAAGACGACATTCCTTGGCCCTTCTGCCCTGCCTCCTGTGTGTTTGGACAGATGATAGTGATGTGTGTCGGGTGAGGGAATTGTGCTGCCCTGTCCTCCGCCTGTGACTCCCTCCCAGCCAGACCGTGACAGCACTAATTTCTCTTTCTGTTTTCATTTCTTTTCTTTTTGAGCATCTGTATTTCCAATATTTTCTAGCAGACCATGTAATTGGAACCACAGACCCTAATTACCTTGTTTTATTTTATTGCGATACTGAGAACCTTAAATATTCTAGGCGGGGCTCCACCCCTGACCACACCCCCAGCCCCTCTTTGGTTTCTTCTAGAACCAGCAGCCAGGAACAAGCCTTCACCCTTGTCAAGGGACATCCAGTAGCTCATGTGTACCTCAGAGGTACCTTCTCCCTTTCCCAGGAGGCCTCAGCTCACTGCCCTTGGGTGACCGTCACAGCAGCTCTCTCTGCAGAGTCTAGGAGGCTGACTGTGTCTCTCTGCAGTGCACCTACATGGAGTCTACTAGACAGAGCCCAAAGTAAATCGAAAGTCAGAATCTCTACACAGTAAGCAAACAGTTAGGCTCTGTGTCAAGGGTCACCAGTCTCCAGAGAAAAAGCAGTGTAGAAACATGTAAATACATGTGTTATAGGTGACTTCATCACAAGTGAGTCTGCCCACTACTAGAATACCATGCAGCCAGGAAAAGGCAGGACATTCTGAAGTCTCCAACCTGAATGGACACAAGGCTTGCTCACATGAGCCAGACACAGGACACAGGGCAGAGGCTCCTCCCAGGAGGTCCCTGGAGCCAGCAGAATCACAGAGACATGAAGTAGGCGAAGGGGGTTTATTTCTGGAGTTGAATGGTGGGAACAGCTTCATGAGAGCCTCCTGCCCCTGAGCCTCATGTTCTACAGTCCTGCTCCTGGGCAGAGGTCTGTTTCGGTGCAGGATACTCCCATGGGTTCAGTTCCCAGCACTGGAAGAAAAAGAATCCCTTGACCACTATTAAGAATGACGTAGCAACCACATGCACGTGCACGCCGCCGCACACTATGTCCTCTGTGCTCCTGAGGACTCATGGTGGCACATATGTCCCTTGACCAGGTACCGGCCAGCCCAGAAGTCAGACAGCCTTGGGGACAGCGGCACTCACGGCAACCCACATGGCACTCCCGAGCAGGCCATGGCCACTCAGGGCCAGCATCACCAGCAATACATAGGTAAGCGTGAGACTTGCTCCAGCATGAAGAAACTTCTAGATGACCCTTCTTCCTGACATGTCTAAGATTCCAGAATAATTGCTGTGCTCAAACAACAGCTAATATGTGAGCGTGTTAGTGACTGTCGCATAGCCCAGGCTGACTGTAAACTCCTGGTTTTCCCGAGTGCTGGAGTGACAAGTCTGTGGCCTGCAGGCAGGACCCAGGGCCTCAGGCATCTCAGCAAGTGCTCTTGCCAGAACCAACCCCAGCCCATGTCTGCTTAGGTGATGTCTCTGAGATATTGCTATGCTTTGTCCACATTAGCATCTAAGGAACAGACACTTACAGTCATTATGTAACCACAGTACCATGATTGCCAGTGCGTCTGTGTCCCCTGGAGCCTGTGTGTGTGACCTGTATGTGTTGTTTCTTCCCAGATGTGTCCCATGTCTTCCCAGAGTTCCCGGCACCTGATCTAGGCAGCACACTGCTGCAGGACAGTGTCACCCCTCATGATGTGAAGACTCTGCAGCTGGTGTATCGCAGGCACTGTGAGGTGATGCCCTACTCAGCCAGACCCACCCTACCTGCAGCCCCCATGCACCACTGCCAGACGCATGTCCCGTGGAAGTCTAGCGCCCACGTCCTCCATGGGGCCCGCTCCTTGAGCACCACCTCTGTCCATTCTCTCTTCAGTAGCCCCTGTGGGGACCTCAGAAAACTCCACAACTGCCCAGAGCACCAGGCACAGGAGCAGGCCCAACCCCTGACAGGCCGTTCTGCTCCTAGGCCACCTTAGATGTCGTCATGAACCTCCAGTTTCAGTACATAGAGAAGCTGTGGTTGTCCTTCTGGAACTGCAAAGCCACCTCCAGCGATGGCCACGCCTCACTGCCTGCCAGGTGACACGCCAACCCCAGGACAGGCAGACTCAGCCCATATGCTCCCCGATGGTGACTAGACATTGCCTTCTCACACGCCCTCCCTGCTCCACTGCTGTCCTGGGGACTCAGGGCTTCTTCCCCGAGCTAGGCCCCCCATTCTCCAGCTGTAGCCCAGACTGGGCAGGCTTTGTTCACTTCCTGCCTTGGGTTCCTTAGAGTCAGGATAATAACCTCAAATTGTGACCCAGCCCAGTAACTGCAGTGACATCTTGCCCGAGCCACATGCCGACAGGGACGGTGCTCCTTGGGGGACCCAGAGCTGAGCCTGGCTGAACCTGGTTCCCTCTGTGCTGTGTGGTCACCTGTGCCCCTCCCCCCCACAGTGATGAGGAGCCTGAAGTCATTCTCCTCCCCAAGGACAAGCTCATCTCTCTGTGTAGATGCGAGCCGATCCTGCAGTGGATGCGCAGCTGTGACCATATCCTGTACCAGGCCCTGGTGGAGACCCTTATCCCAGATGTGCTGCGGCCTGTCCCTAGTAAGCCACCCAGCCCAATGCCCCGGCCCCCCCCAGAGCACCACTTAGCCCTGTGGTTCCCCTCACCTGCCACCCCCGCCCCATCCCCGACCCCAGGAAACTGCCAGACAGCAAGGTGCTAAGAGCTGGCCAGGGCAGGTGCCGGGCTTTCCAGAAGGTCCCTAGAGGGCAGGCAAGGGCAACCAAGAGTTACCTATTAGGAAAGCCATTGTGGCCACCTCAGTTTCAAGGGCATACCTGGCCACCATGGGCACCAAGAATGTTTGCTAGAAGAACTAGCCAAGACTGCCCCATTGAAGAGGGATCATCTATGAGCCCAGATGACCTTGGGCCCACACAAGCCCTTCCAGGCTCAGTGCCCACAACCCCAGAGAGGTCTGGAAGCCCAGCTTTGGCCTCTAACACTGTCCCTGCAGGCAGGCTGTGTGTATGTGGGGCTGCTAATGTGAGGCCAGGCTGGATCTCCCTACATGCATTAGGGAGCTTCCTGCCAGAAGTTACAAACAGCAGAACATGGCCTCACCCTCTGGGAGATGAGCCAGGGTGGCATTCTACAGCTCAGGAATACAATGATGTTGAAATTTTTCTTTAAAAACAGTCTGAAAATAAATTAAGGAAAAACAAAAATGGAAATACAAACCACCTGATATCCAGGCAGGTGGCGCACAGCTGCTGTCCCTTCCCACAGAGGGCAGAAGCAGGAAGATCTCCGCGTCTGAGACCTGGCTGCAGAGCTAGATCCAGAACAGCCATGTAGACACCCTCTCCCAAAAACAAAACCAGAAAGTCCAAGTTTCTCCTAACAGCAAGTCGGCATAAAATTAATTTGGATGTTGACAGAATGTATTTTTTGTGTATGTGTGTGCTTGTGTGTCTGTATGCATGTGTGCATATCTGTGAGTGTGTATGTGCATGTATGTCTGACCCTGCTGCTGTGGTACTGGTGGCGTGTAGAGCAGCCCAAGGGATGCTGGGTGTTGGGCAAGTGCCCCTGGTCTCGACGCCAGGATCTCTGTCACTGTCACAGTCACGTGTGTTTCCAGCGGGGTCAGTGTCTCCTGGGAACAGGGACAAATGCCTGATCTCCACTCTCACTCAGAACCTTCTCCCTGGGTATCCAGGGCCCCAGTCACCCTCAGACTGCCCTTGTCTCTACATGGGAATTCTGCCTGTACTGGCATCATTTACATGGCATCTGGTAAGACCCCCTGCGGTGTGCTGCCACCACACTCACCATGAACTTCCGATTCATGCCTCCAGGTTCCCTGACCCAGGCCATCAGGAACTTCGCCAAGAGCTTAGAGGGCTGGCTCATCAATGCCATGAGTGGCTTCCCTCAGCAGGTCATCCAGACCAAGGTACCAGCATGAATGGGTCTGGGAACCCCTGTGTCCCCAGTCCACCTCCCCTGCATGTCTGGGGTATGGTCTTCCCAGGATGCTGTGAGGGTTCAAGAGCTGGCATGCAGAGGACCGTAGATGGCAGCAGAGGTGACTGACACTCTTGGGCCACTATAGAGCAGACCCTGCAACCCCCATCTCCTCCCCTGACCAGTTACTGTTATCTGGGCACAACTCAGAATCTTCAGTATAAATCTGTGACCTTGGCAGTCCAAGACGTGTGTCCAGGGCCACTGGGCACCCAGAGCTGGGGGGGGCTCAGGAGATCATGTGTTTGTTTCACGAATGTGAGAGCCTGAAATGGACCCTGGCACCACATAAAAGCTGGACATGGTGCTGCACACCTGTAACAACACTAGAGAGGCAGAGACAGGTCCCTGGGGCTCACCAGACCAGCGGCTCCAGCCTAAGTGAGATAGTCTCAAAAATACAGTGCAGGGGCTAGCAAGCCTGATGACCCAAGCGCCATCCCATGGTGGGGGGAGAGAACCAGCTCCAGGCTGCCCCGACACCACTACATGTGTGCACTCACACAAAACAGATAAGGAAAACTGAGATGGGAAGTGGGAGGACCCCCCACCACACACAGACACACACCACACACACACACCGCACACACACCACAGACACATACCACACACACACCACAGATACCACAGACACACACCACACACACGCCACAGACACATACCACACACACACCACACACACCACAGACACATACCACACACACACATCACACACACACCACAGACACATACCACACAGACACATACCACACATACACCACAGACACATACCACATACCACACAAACCACAGACACCACACACACACACACACACACACACACACACACACACACACTAACTCAGATTCCAGCCTCCACCTCTCCTTAGCCCAAAAGTTCTTCCAACTCATAATCCTCCTCAAATCCCTGAGTGCTAGGACATCCTCCTGCACCAGGATCCATATCCACCATCTGCTGAGGTTTTAGAGGCAAGGACAACCACACTACCAGGAAGTAAAGCCCGTAACGGTGCCCTGAGATGAACTGGCTGCCAGCGCTCAGACCATCACGCCTGCCTCGCCCCAGTCTGTATGTTGGGGTCACTTGCCTGACATAGCAAGAGAGGAAGACTTTCCTGTGGATCATGGTTGGCGGGCAGTTCATCAAGGGCAGACATGAGGCTGCTCTGCTCAGTCCGAGGGGTGGTTTCCTACCTCAGTTTCATAAGCTAGCTAATCCTTCAGGGAGCTGCTGTGAGGTTTGTCTCCATCACACTAGCAGATGAGATGGGCCTGCACAGACAGTGACGCAGGCCCCTTACCTACAGGGTCCTCTGTCCAGCCCCTTCCTCCCTCCGCCATCCTGGGTCCTCACAGGTATGCAGGTGGCATGAGTGTGCAAGAGTGTCTGTCCAGCCACCTGCTCCCACATCCCCCATGCAGGGGCTCTGATGACCGTGTGACCTGGCTCCCTCGTAGGTGGGCGTTGTGAGTGCCTTTGCACAGACCCTGCGGCGCTACACGTCCCTCAACCATCTGGCTCAGGCCGCTCGTGCTGTGCTTCAGAACACGTCACAGATCAACCAGATGCTGAGCGACCTCAACCGTGTGGACTTTGCCAATGTTCAGGTGACTTGGCAGGGACCCCTGACCCCTGCTCGCTGTGCTGGGCTCCAGGCTGGGTCTGCAGTAGGCAGCTCACTCTCCCTGGCCTGCACATCTCTAGTGGGAAGCCCGAGGCTGGCTCATGGGCCAGCTGCCCACCTCGCTGTGTCTCAGATCACTTTTGTAGCCGGTGTAGCGATCAGCATTCTTTTCTGTTTATTCTAAACACTCCCAACTGCTGGACTTTGTGTGCCTGGTTCTGTCTTGCTAGGAAAGTGCAAACCTTGGCGTGTCTCAGGATACCCTTTCAGTACACAGATGTGCCCTGAGAAAGGGACCCTTTGTGAGGCTCAGTAGCACATGCCTGTCATCACAACATTCAGGAGACTGAGATGGGAGGGTTGAGCATTTTAAGCTAACCTGGGCTATGTCTTGAGCCTTTGTGCTGATAAATAAGAAAGAGTGGATAGGGAGCTCAGTGGGCAGAGTCACTGCCCAGCGTGAGGGCTTCCCCGACATGAACCATCTAGGATTAGGAAGTCAGGGTCAGCCTCAGTCACATGAGACCCTGCCTGCCTCAAATAAATACAGCAGAAGATGCCCAGGCCCTCATACACTGCCCATTCACAGGAGCAGGCCTCGTGGGTGTGCCAGTGTGAGGAGAGCCTGGTCCAGCGTCTGGAGCATGACTTCAAGGTGACCCTGCAGCAGCAGAGCTCCCTGGACCAGTGGGCCAGCTGGCTGGATAACGTAGTCACCCAGGTGCTGAAGCAGCATGCGGGCAGCCCCAGCTTCCCGAAGGCTGCCCGCCAGTTCCTGCTCAAGTGGTCCTTCTACAGGTGAGCTGGGTCTCCCCACCCCTGGAGTGCACACAGCACAGCTGGGGCCCTGAGCCTGGAGCAGATGGGGCTGTGTGGCTGAGGGCACCAGTCCCCTACAGGCCCATCCAGAAAACAGAACATCTGAGATTTCTAGATGGTGAGCTGGCTGTGAGGCCTTGCACACTCCAAGACACAGGGGACCTAAGCTCTGCTGTCTCCCAGAGACACCTGCCAGGGCCAGAATATCAGCTGTATATCTGTGACAGACGCCTCAAATACTTCAGAATTCTGTGGAAACAAGAGCTGAGACTGGACAGTGGTGTCCTAGTCAAGGTCACTAAGGCTTTGACAAACTACCATGACCAAAGCAACTTGGGAGAAAAGGATTTATTCAGCTTACACTTTAGGTAATGGTCCATCATCAAAGGACATCAGGACAGGAACTCACTCAGGGCAGGATCCTGGAGACAGGAGCTGACGCAGAGGCCATGGAGGGTGCTGTTTATGGCCTGTTCCCTGGCTTGCTCAGCCTGCTTTCTATAGGACCCAGGACCACCAGGCCAGGGATGGCAGCACCCACCATGGGCTGCGCCCTCCCCCGATGATCGCTGCATGAGAAAATGCCTTCCAGCTGGACTCATGGAGGCCCTTCCTCAGCTGAGGCTCCTTCCTCTCTGATGGCTCTAGCTTGTGCCAGCTTGACATGAAATGAGCTGGCAGGGCCGGGCAGGGTAGAAACTCGGGCTGGAGTTAAAACTGTAATCCAGGGGGAAATGGCTGCTTCTGTGTGAGGAACAGTATCAGACTGCTCCTGTCAGTCATGGCTGCAGAGTGTCCCTCAGCCTGATGCTGCCACAGGAAACTGTTGGTCCCAGAAGTTCAAATGGGAAAAAGTAGGAAGCAGATGGATCATGAAAGAAATCATGAGCTGACCAAGGTGCTTCTCCGAGGCTGAGGGGGAACCTAAGTTCAACATGAGTCTGGGCCACAGAGTAAGGAAGACACTGCCCTTCCCCAAATCAGTAAGTGAATGGCTGACAGGCTCAGGCTGGGGAGCCGGTGGACAGGTGCTACTGAGCAAGCATCCGGAGCCCCCGCCTGTAATGTCAGTGCTGAGCTGTGACAGGAGGGTCCCTGGAGTGCACTGGCCATTAAGTCAGCAAACCTGACTGACTGCACAGGGAGCTGGAGAGAAGCCCAATGGTTAGAGCATCAGCTGCTCCTGCAAAGGACCTGGGTTTGATTC
Organism: Sigmodon hispidus; assembly: GCA_004025045.1. NCBI lineage: Eukaryota > Metazoa > Chordata > Mammalia > Rodentia > Cricetidae > Sigmodon > Sigmodon hispidus. The sequence goes on along the minus strand of PVIH01011276.1, from coordinate 60,907 downwards.
CCAGCACCCACATAGTGGATCACATCTGTAACTCCAGTTCCAGGCAGTGACCTCCTGGGGCACTGCACACTCAGGGTGCAGGCAACACTTAAAAAAAAAAAAAAAAAGGGAGGGTCTGTGTGGCACACACCTTTAATCCCAGCACTTGGGAGGTAGAGGCTGAAGGATCTCTGTGAGTTTGAGGCCTGGTCTTTTTGCTGGGTGGTGGCACATACCTTTAATCTCAGCACTGGGAAGGCAGAGGCTGGTAGATCACTGTGAGTTCAAGGTCACCCTGGTCTACACAGTGAGTTTCCAGGCAGCCAGGGCTACACACAGAGAAAACCTGTCTCAAAAACAACAAAAAGTATTTTTTAAAGCTAAAACAAAAGGTGACAGCAAAGCACTGGGTTGTACTACCTTATACGCACCACGTTCCCCTCTGTCGCTGTCTGAGGGGCGGGGGTGAGTGGGCATCCCCTGCCCCCGGAGGCTGTCCTGGGGAGGGACCTGGACCTGGTGGCCTGCAGCAGACAACCCTTGCAGTGCCGGCTCTCCAGGCTCTGTTCCCGCCCCCAGCTCCATGGTGATCAGAGCATTGTCTGTCCCCGCCCCCAGCTCCATGGTGATCAGAGCATTATCTGTCCCCGCCCCCAGCTCCATGGTGATCAGAGCATTATCTGTCCCCCGCCCCCAGCTCCATGGTGATCCGGGACCTGACCCTGCGCAGCGCTGCCAGCTTCGGTTCCTTCCACCTCATCCGGCTGCTCTATGATGAGTACATGTTCTACCTGGTGGAGCACCGCGTGGCCCAGGCCACCGGAGAGACGCCCATCGCCGTCATGGGCGAGGTGAGGCGGGGAGATCCAGAGGCCCGTGTCCACCCAGACACCCTCACCCTGAGCTCAGTCAGGTTTGCTCAGAGGACTGACTTCAGTTCTCAGCTCACACAGGATGTCACATCTGTCTGTATAGCCATCGCCTGGGGATCCAGCGCCCTCTTCTGGCCTCTGTAGTTATTGCTGGCACACACACACACACACACACACACACACACACACACACACACACTCCAAAAAGGCAAAGAAGTGAAGCCATGTGAGGGTATGCTTGTGTTCTGTGCGGGCTGCCATCAGGACTGCCAAGGGCAGGGGCTCATCCCACACAGCCCTCTGCCACTGTGTCAGTCTGACACCAATGTCCTCTACCACCCCGGGGCCTGGCAGGGGGAGCCTCTGGCTTTGTCGCTGGGGTTTGACTAACATCTCAGACCCCTCCTTTCTCCTACAGTTCAATGATCTGGCCTCCCTGTCACTGACCCTGCTGGACAAAGGTGAGTGTGCCCTGGCTTCCAGCTCCCTTGCCCTCTATCTGTGAGCAGAGCCACTGTGGTAGCCTCCAGGGTGGGTTGAAGACCCTGGCCAGAAGCTGGCATGCAGGTGGTGGGAATCCTGGTGACTGGGTATGGGCTCCCGTGCATGACACCCTGTGATGGCTTAATGAGGTGCAGGAAGAGCTCATTCCTGGTGCCTAGGTGGCAACATGGACCAGTGACTGGTGGGCACAGGATACCCCAAGGTTAGAAGACCAGCATGTTGATGCACCCGAGTGACCAGGCAGGACATGGGGTAGGTCGAGAGTTTCACAGGTCATTCTGTTCCTAATGTCACCTCTGTACCCTCACCCCTGCAGAGGACATTGGGGATGGACACAGCAGTGAGGCAGATGTGGACGGCCGCAGCCTAGGTGAGCCCCTGGTGAAGCGAGAACGCAGTGACCCCAGCCACCCACTGCAAGGCATCTAGCCCCTTCTCTGGGCGCCTTCCACGCGCTTCCGGAAGGCGTCACCTGGCCCTCCAGGGACCTGAATTCTCAGGCTATCACACTAGTGCCTCTTAGCTGGTGCCATGTTTACTGTGACCCAAGGTGGCTCACTCCCAGAGGGCCAGAGACTGGGACACGCAGTGATCTCTCAAGATGCCCTCACCCCGCTAAGGTATCCTGAGGAAATACAGCGACTCGTCTGTCCCATCTTAACAGCCTTTCCTGCTGGGTGTGCAAGTTGTGAGGAGGCACATCCCCCAGAACAGTCACAGCCACCCCAATGATTTTTCTGCTTAGCTGTTCTCAACTTAGACCACTATTTCAAAGAAAACCCAGCTCTGGAAACAGGAGGGATGGCGCCGTCCACAGGGCACTGATCTCCATGCACCTCACAGCCTCTCATAGATGGGCAATGTCTCCAGGTGCCAGCCCTGACCCTAGGTGGATCACAGATGCTAAAGGCATCTCATCCTGGACAGGTCCCAGTCCAAAAAGAAAACAGATTCTGTGCATGGCCTGCTCACATCAGCTGGTCAAACCATCCAGTTAACAGTCAGCACCAGGCTAAGCTGGGGCCTGGGTCAGGTTTGCCCAAGTATGCACAGTGTCAGCACCATGTCCGTGCCTCCCAGTAGCACCCAGCAACCTGTGTGCACCACAGCACCTGGGCCCTGCAGTCTTCCAGACACCACCCTAAACAAGCCATGCTGTCTGCTCTGGCCTGTGGCTGACCCCTTCTCAGCCCCAGACCCCAAGATCTCTGGGGACAGGTGAACACCAAGGCTGGGCAGGCCCTGAGTTGTATGCACCCCAGCATGTGGCCACCGCACCTCACTGCAGTCGCCATGTTGAAAGTTGTGCCCCAAACACAAGCTCCCCACAACCTAGGAAGCGCCTCATGAAATATGATAGTTTTTCTCTTTTGGAAAAAATATGTTCCCCCAATAGTTTTGTGCTGTAATTGTTCTTAGAAAGTTCTTGTGAATGTGCCCATCACAACACACCCATTGTCCATGCCTATTCATTAACGCGGCCGGCCAGCACTGCTCACACAGAGCCTTGGCACTTAGACAAATCCATACAGAACTGCTTTCAAGGATGGTGCCCCGGGACATGGACACTGACCAGGCTCCCCCTGGGGAAACCAATACACACTGGGATTTGTCCATTGTACTGTGTTGTCCTTTGTAGGGTAGGTGGGTCACCAGCCATGCTCCAGCCCCAGAGGATCATGTAGGTATCCCGACCAAAAGAACTCACTCTGGGGCAATCAGCCTCCCTCACTGGCCTGCTGGGTCTCACTTCTGGGAATGATAGACTTGTATTCCTAGAAAGGGCAGCTCTGAGCTGGAGAGATGACTCAGTGGTTAAGAGCACTGACTGTTCTTCCAGACTACCTGAGTTCAATTCCAGCATCCACATGGTGCCTCACAACTGCCTATAATTTCAAGATCTGACACCCTTACGCAGTTATAAATGCAGGCAAAGCACCAATTCACATAAAATAAAAAAATATTTCTGAAAAAAAGAAAGGCCAGCTCCGGGCTGGTGACAGCAGGACACATGCTTTCCTGGGGTGGCCCTTCCAGACACAACATAATAAATGTGCCCTTATCCCTGGCACTGGACAGACCCCTCTCAGGGCTTTGTATTGTGGTGAGGACAAATGTCCTCTCCTAGGGACTGTATGTATCCAGAAGTGGCTCTGTCCATGACCTTGTCAAGGTGGAACAGGAAATGGGATCCTGGGGTGGTCACTGGGCCCCTAGAGTCTTCCAGACACCACCCCAAATGAGCCATGCTGTCTGCTCTGGCCTGTGGCTGTCCCCTTCTCAGCCCCAGACCCCAAGATCTCTGGGGACAGGTGAGCACCAAGGCTGGGCAGGCCCTGAGCGGTAAAGGGCTGGGAAAGGGAGCTCTGCTGTCCCAGGAAGGTGGACACATGACCCTAACTAACGGGCCAGTCTTCTCAGGGGAGATGCCTGCTGAGACACCAGGCCTCAGCCAGCCCAGGCCCTGAGGGGTCGCCATGGATACAAGAAGGTGACACGAAACGACCAACAAAAGCAACCAAAGGATGGAAGGGTTTGTTGTGGCTCACAGAACACAGTCAGGCATGGGGTGGGCGGCAGCGGGAGCACCAGGCTGCATCTGGGTGCTCAGCTGCCTTTCTCCTGTCTTACACTTAGTGTGTGTGCGCGTGCATGTGTGTGTGTGTGTGTGCGTTATCTCTCTTACTCACATGGGTCTCAGAAATTGAATGTAAGTCATGAGGCCTGGCAAGCACCTTGATCCATTAAGCCATATTGCATTGCTCATTTCACAGCAGCACTCTGGACTGGCTGACAGGAACCCACACACCCCTTCGTCCTTCCTGAGGAACAGGTTCAGACCATCCTTGTCTGAGTTCCCTCACACTCATGTCACAAGGCCACGTGACAGCAGCTAGTCTTCAGAGCTAGCCTTGCTCGGGTCCTGTGACCAGTAAGGGAACGGAGGCTTCTTGTATTTTTTTTTATTTTTTTTTAAGATTTATTTATTATGTATACAATGTTCTGCTTGCATGTACGCCTGCAGGCCAGAAGAGGGCTCTGGAACACATTATAGATGGTTGTGAACCACCATGAGGTTGCTGGGAATTGAACTCAGGACCTCTGGAAAGCAGCCAGTGCTCTTAACCTCTGGGCCATCTCTTCAGCCCGGCTTCTTGTATTTTAAAAGTGGTACAAAGGAGTCAAAGCATTCAACAGGGACCAGGTGGGAGGTTTATTGAGGGGATGGGAGAGAAGGGGCAGAAGAGAAAGAAGAGAAAGGACAGAGACCAGTCCCTGGGATGAGAAGGCAGGAAGAAGGGGGGGGGCGGTGAGCAAGGCCGCCCTTTATAAGGGCGGGTAATGACTGTGCACAGCAGGTGGCTGTGGGGGATGTATCAGGTCAATACAGATGCCTAAATGCTAACATTAGAAAGGGCTAGCAGGTGGGTGCCTCCTGCTGACCTGGAGGTGTCGATAATCTTTGGGGTACCTGAGAAAGCTGGGGTGCTGGCCACATCCTGGAGTAGCTGGCTATATCACTCCACTGTCCAGGCTCTGGGGAACCGTCCTGCAAGGCTTAGACCTGGGAGATGCTCAAGGTGGGTCCACGTTGATTCTGTGGAGCTCACAGAACTTCAAGTTTACAAAATGAGAAGTTTTAGACACATTAGAAAGCAACCAGAGGGGATTTAAAATCCTGCGCTGTGGCTGGGACACTATAGTGCTAGATACAGTGTTTAGTGCTCTGCCACAGCTAGAGAAAAAATAGCTTATCAAAATTCCATCAGTTACCATCAAGGTCATGAACAGTAACAGTGAGCAGGATTCCATCTTTCATACATATCAACTCACTTTCTCCTACCAGTACTTCTGCTTTCCTGTCTTCACATAAACACACCTCCTTTCCCATCACCTCGGTGTCCCCCTGACACCCTCTTCCTGTCTGATTGACCAGGAGACACAGGTGCCTGGTTGCTGAGGGCATCAATAGCGGAATTGAAATCTGCTGTGAGTTTATCAAATACCTTATTTATCAAGTATATGCCACCACTTATTTAAATTCTCTAAAACCCTGGTGTTGAACGCGTGGCAAAGACATAAGTGCTTAGGTGTAACTCTCTCAGATTTTATTAATCTGAATAGATTTTTATAATCAAATTTTATAGAATTGAATCACATACAAGTTTACATTCCTTAGTTGAAAGGAGATACAATGAACATAGAGCACATCAGGACTAAGGTGTGCTTTTTTTTTTTTTAAAGATTTTTTTTTTAAACTTTATTTATTTATTTGCCTTGGTGTTTGCCTGGAGCTGGAACTACAGACAGTTGTTAGCTGCCATGTGGGTGCTGGGAATCGAACCCCGGTCCTCTGGAAGAGCAGACGGTGCTCTTAACCGCTGAGCCATCTCTCCAGCCCCTAAGGTGTGCTTTTAAGATTTATTTATTATGCATATGGTGTTCTATCTGCATGTATGCCTGCAGGCCAGAAGAGGGCACCAAATCTCATTCTAGATGGTTATGAGTTAACATGTAGTTGCTGAGAATTGAACTCAGGTCCTCTGGAAGAACAATAGCCAGTGCTCTCAACCGCTGAGCCACCTCTCCAGCCCAGGAAGTGTACTCTTTAACCTTAATAAGAGATGGTTACCAGCCACGTAGCTGCTTACATCATGAAGACATCACCTGCCAAGAAGGAGGAAAGCCCATGGTTTCTGTTTAAAACAGATTTTTCTAACCAATAGTTACACGCACATGTATACATGATTGAGGCCAAGTTACATACACACAAAATTGAAACGACCTTACATTTCCATATAAAGGGTTAAATCCATCTCTCTCTCTCTCTCCCTCTCTCTCTCTCTCTCTCACACACACACACACACACACACAAGTATATTAAACAGAAGTTGAACACATTGAAGGAAAGGGGAAAGCAGTGTGTGCTGAGCAAGATGAAGCTTGCTCCTCCATCTCTGATGGCCACGTTGCAGCAGACCGAGGCGGGACATTTAGAGAGGGAGAGCAGACAGACACAAGCAGGTCTTGGAGCAAATAAAAAGAAAGTAGAAAACATTTCCTGTTTCCCAACTGCCTTATCTGAAGAATCCCAAGGTCAGTCTCACAGCCAGGGGGTTGGTCCCAGGCAGGGAGCTCTGCCAGGAACCAAATTCTTGGTCCTGGATGAGAAAGCAGATCTGCTGCAGGTGAAGCCCAACATGGGAACTATAACAGGCCCTGCCAAGCACGCTGCTAAAAAACATGCCCACTCGGGCTGGAGAGATAGCTCGGCGGTTGAGAGCACTGGCTGCTCTTCCAGAGGACCTGAGTTCAATTCCCAGCATCCATATGGCAGCTCACAGCTGTCTGTAACTACAGTTCCAGGAGAACCAACACCAATGGAAATAAAAATAATAATTAAAAAAAAAAAGTGCCACGCACAGCAGAGTGGTGTAAGAAGTTCATGGGGAGAGCTGAGGAGGTTGACAGGCCGAGTTTCAGTGGGGACCTGAGAGACTTGAGGTTTTTTTTTTTTTTTTTAACAATTATACTTATCCTTTATTTGTTATTTTTCTACAGAAATGATCAATAGCCTCCCCAGGAAATTATGCACATTGTGAATATAAGTTTTAGTAGACTACTAATTAGACTTATGTTTCAAGTACCTTCTAGAACATGATATCATGTACTAAGTCATTAACTCCAACAATCATTTATTGACAAAAATGTACAAAGAAATACAAGTGAACATCCTATCCCCGTTATGGTCCATCTATCTAACTCTTCTTTACTCTATGACATGACCTTTTGGAGCTGTATTAATGGATGAAATGCTCCTGTTTCCTAATAACCCAGTGAGAAAGCAGCAGGCTTACATTACACAATCCACACCATCATTCATTTATCTCTATGAGTTACCATCAGAACCTCCTCTCTTGTGACACATCACATGTCACCCATAAGCCGTGGATGGACACGGGTAATGTCACATCCCTAATGTTTGCTTTGAAGTAACAGTTCATAAGTGAGTCACCAATGACAAGATGACATTTGTAAGCCATACACTAAAACACTTTAAGAGGTCAAAAGCCTCTTGCTAGTAAAACTAGACTGAGGTCACTGGAGAAATCAGTTTGTTAGTTGTGCTTTTTACACTGGTTTTAAAATCAAAGCTCCTCATACATCCAACCCTATTGCTGTTCCTTCAGTTTCTTTAAGGATGATTCTTGTTCACTTTATGTCTCTAACAAGCCTAAGATACTTCTCTAAATCATGCTAAGTGCCAATATTTCTAATGTCTCTCATAATTCTCCTTAAAATACAGGAAGAGAAGCAGGAGAGAAGTACGAGGCAGGAGAGGGGCCAAGGGAGTGAGCTCTGCCTGGTGGGCACTTTAAAGGGGGCACCTGCTGTGTGAAGGGACCTGGCAACAGGTGATCACACAAATGCTGGGCAGCCAGAGTGGAGGAGAGGGCCAGGAGGAGGGCTGGGAGAAAGCTTGAAAGCAGGGTGCTCCCTCCCATCTGCTGGATCGCTGGAAGAAGTCACGAAGGTCCTGTGATATACCAGGATATCGGGTCCCCATAAACGGCCATCTGAATTGATATCTAAGGGGTACTGGGGCAAAGGTGGATATGTGGTAGGTGCATTTCCATGAGTGAGGAGGAGAAATAGGCACAGGTCATCACCCAAAGGTCCAGGCTTCTTAAAGATAGGAGCCACAAGCTGCTCAGTGGATGATGATCCAAAACAACGGACGGATGGGCTAAGAGCCTGAGTGAGACAGAATTGCCTGGTCCCAGGACTTCTAGAAAAGCCAGAGGGTGGGGACTGTGCTAAAGAAACAAAGCCTCACTCGTGAGAAATGGCCAGAAGTGCAGGCTTACAGTGTTGGGTGCGGAGTCTCAGCGATCTGTTAGGTGGGAAAGTAGGACTGTGACAGCTGAGGCAGCTTCCAGGTCCTGGCATGTCTCAGACTGGCCGGAGAACCTGTCTGAATCAGGGAACTAAATGCTGTACTTTAAAAGTGACTTGAAGGAATCAAACCATACAACAGGGCACACGTGGGAGGTCGTTGAGGGGACTGGAAAGAAGGGATACAGAAGTGGTCAGAGACAGGTCCCCAGCGATAAGAGGGAAGGAAGAGAGAGGAGGTGAGCAAGGCCGCCCTTTATGAGGAAGACAGGGAATGCACACAGCAGGTGCTCTGGGTGCTGCATGGGGCATGTATCCTGTCAGGACCCTGCCTAAATGCTAATGCTTCTGAGATGGGAAATGATGCTCTGGGGCTCACACTGAAGTCCATGCACCATCAAGTCCTGGAAAGGGACACTGGGCAGGACTGTGAGGATGCTGGGACCTTGTACAGAAAGCCCCTGGGAGGGCTGGGAACACTATTCATTCCCATGCTCTCTCCAAGAAGTGCAGGCTCATTGAACCAGGGAACACCAGCAGGCACCTTGGGCCTCCAGATGGACGTCCCTTGCTAAGGACTGCACAGAAGCCTGGATCGTCTGTGTGTCTTGCTGTTTTGTCATGACAAGAAGACACCATGACAAAATCAACTTAAAACAAAGAAGCATTAGCCAGGCTGTGGTGGTGCATGCCTTTAATCTCTGCACTCAGGGGGCAGAGATGGGTGAATGTCTGTGAATACCTGCGGGGCCATTCTCATCCATACTGCCATACTTGGTGACGGAGTACTGATCATACATAGCCTCTGTGACCTTCAAACACAACTAGGGTAGGATGAGAAAGGGGTAGGTTCTTCAGGATTCCAGCCAGACAAGGGCAGCGAAGATGTCTAGCCTCCCAGCTGGAACTACTGGGTTCTTCACCTTCCTGTTGGAAACAGCCCGGCTGGACCAGCTGGACCACAATCACTCCTGAAGGACAGTCTGTAATGGCAGGTGAGGTTGGCAGCCCCTACCCAGAGCAGGAAGCCAAGAGCTCGAGGCAGTGGGAGGCTTCAAGCTCCTCACAGCCGCCCCGGGGCACACTTCCTCCATCACGTGTTGCCTTCTATGATTCTGTAAGGAAACAGCATCACCAGCTCAGGACCAAGGATTCAAATGCTGAGGGTGTGGGGGACCCTTCTCATACAGACCACCATACTCAGTAGGTGAGTATCACATGATGCTACTCTACCAAATACCTTTCCATTCAAGGCAATGTCTCAGACTAGGGCCTTGGCCCTTGCTCAGGGCAGTTAGATTAGTACCTGACCCAAGCCTGAGTTTCATGGAGACCAATCCTATTTTCTTTTCCTGCTCTTCCTCCTGGGAGCCATCATCTCCACAAGCACATTCCAGACTACCAAGTTCCCCAGACGGGGCAGCAGGTGAACATGTGGGAATTACCAACTTGCAGGGTTCTGCAATAAAAGTTCGGATTTATAGTGATGCTTCTAATAGATGGGGCTGGTAGGGTTAGGGCCTTCTTAAACTCTCCTGTCCCATGTGAAGGAGAGCTCAAAACCCTGGTCCTTTATAGTTTGGGGAAAACCTTTTTTGAAAGATTTATTTGGGGCTGGAGAGATGGCTCAGCGGTTAAGAGCACTGACTGTTCTTCCAGAGGACCTGAGTTCAACTCCCAGCATCCACATGGCAGCTAACAACTGTCTGTAATTCCAAGATCTGACACCCTTACACAGCTATACATGCAGGCAAAACACCAATTCACATAAAATAAAAATAAATATATTTTAAAAAAAGACTTATTTGGAGTCGAGTGTGGTGGCACACACCTTTAATCCCAAAATTCAGGAGGCAGAGGCAGGCAGCTCTCTGTGAGCTCAGGGTCAGCCTGGTCTACAGACAGTTCCAGGACAGCCAGAGCTATACAGAGAAACCCTGTCTTGAAAAACTCAAACCAAACCAAATCAAAACAAAAGATTTGGGCAGATGGGTCAGTGGTTAGAGCAGAGAATTCAATTCCCAGCACCCACATGGTGATCCACAGTCATCTAGAATTCCATTTCTGGGGATCTGACACCCTCACCTGGCCTTCTCAGGCACTACACTCACATGGTGCAGACACATCAGGCTAAACACCCACACACAAAATAAAAATCTTTCTGTTGTTTAATAAAGGAAATGGAGATGCCCATGCCCAGGGAGACATTTTTTTCCTGAAGCATACCCTGGCTTCCTATCTCTCTGGCTCCCTGGGGCCTGCTGCAGGCCCTTCCTTCCACCCTTTAGTGACCTCCCGCATTCCCGGTACTGCTCTCCCATGCTCAGGATCATCAGCACCTGGCCCTTAGCAGGAGCAGACAGCAGCTCAGAATCCCAGAGATTCTCGGGTGGTGGCATGGTGGGGGGAGGGGGGGCAGTGACAGGCAGGAGCTTGGCCTTGCCCTTCAGAATTTGGGACCCAACCTTTGACCAAGTGTTGACCAAACCCTAACCCCAGGATACTGGACCAAGCTGCTCTCTGACAAGCTCCCAGACTCTTCAGAGCACCAGTCAGTGTGTGCGCACGTGACGTGAAAGCCAGAGGGGACGATGCAGGGAAGTCTTTTGCTGAGACTGGAATTAGACGCGGCCGTCCTGTCTCCACTTCTGTGCTCCACCAACGATAGGGTCTCACTGTGGACTCGGTCTGGAACTCCGCAGCCCAGCCTGGCCTCAAACTCACAGAGGCCCCGCCTAAGTAGCCGCAGATGACTTTGAACTCTCGATCCCCCTGCCTCCACCCAGCTCTGAGATGCCGCATATATGTGGTCCTGGGGTCTGACCCAGGATTTGCCATCAGTCGAAGGCTCTGCCCACTGCGTCCCAGCCTTTGTCCTTTACCTCGATGGTACTTTTTCAGGGGCACTTCCTGGAGGTCCCCCAGTCTGATGAGGAGCACTTCCATGGTGTCCCTCACCCATGAGTCACAGCTCTATGTGCAAGCCCATCTGTGGTAGAACTGTTTTCTGTATGTGATGCTGTAAATAAAGTAATTATTTTGGCCTATGGCGAGCACCACAGCAATGGGCTAGAAATCAGAGACAGGTAGGAGGGCGGAGTCAGTCAGTCTCCATTCGACCCCCGAGGAAGAACCATGTAAGGAATCCAGGTGAGCCACGGCAGGGCCACGTGCCCGGTAGATTACTAGAAATGGGTTGAATTAAGATGAAAGAGCTAGCTAGTAATGTGCTTGAGACATGGGCCAAACAGTATGAGATTAATATAAGGGTCTGATTCATTTCTTTTGGGGATAAAAGCCACCGTGGACAAGGTCCAACCTTCTGGCCCAAACAAGGCCAGAAACCTTTTACAATAGCCATCATTGCTCAAACAGCTCTATCTCCCAAACCCGTCACCTAGTGCTCAGCCAGCACTGGTGGGGAGGAGGTGCTGGGGACGGCAGTCTCTCCTCACAGTGACCCTGGGGAGGTGAGGAGAAGCTCTGGCCTAAACACTGAGCACCCAGCAAGGCAGGAAACTCCAGTTCTCATAGGATGATGATGGTGGAATTAAGGTAGGCTGCTCAGGGGGCTGGGTGTATGCCCACACACCGGACCTGAGCTCAGGCACAGGACCTGTCAACCCAGCACTTCCCATGTAGAGACAGAAAGATCAGGAGTTCAAAGCCATTCTCAACTACAGAGCTTTGAGGCCAGCCTGGGCTACAAGAGACCTGTCTTTAAAAAGAAAAGCAAGCTGAGCATGGCAGTGCATGCTGTGAGGAGTCTAATAATCCCTGAGTTCCAGGCCAGCCAAGGCTACACGCTGAGGCCCTGTCTAGAAGGACATTTACAGAGATGGAGAGCATGATAGCCACATGGGGCAGTGGTCTAGGGCTTGAGTGTAAAGCAAGCAGGGGGTGACAGGCTGGTGAATTGTGACCGTATGAGGTGTCAGAGGACAGCTTCATGGAGCTGGTCTCTCCTGCACCCCCACACGGGTCCCGGGGAGCCTGCCAGCCTCACACACTCTTGTTCTAGACTGCTGGTTCCCTTGGAGAGAGAACTCCCTACGGGCACCCTCAGCTTTTTGGGAAAAGAGGCTGTTGCCTCCCCATAGTGGGCAGCACCCTCCCCAAAACCCACACCTGCTCCCACAAACAAGCTGCGGCTCTGGCAGTCAACTGTCCATATCATGCCTTCCCTGACAACCATGCTTTGGCTGAGCCCAGCCCCACAGATGCCCCCACAGCCCCCAAACAACAGCGGTGACCTCCTGCCTCCCTTCCACAAACTGTGACTTCATGGGGACAGGTGGGGTGTGAGGCACCAGCGGAGCGGGGGAGCCACTCTCCTGGGCCTGCCCTGACACTGTGTCTCCAGGCAGGTACCCACTCCTCTCTGAACTACCAGACATACAAGGGAACCCATTTCAGTGCAGGGTCTGGGTGGAAAACACCACTTCTCAAGAGCTCTCCCAACATGGCCAGCTCCAGCTGACTGATTTTCTCACTTAGACAGTCTCATATAGCTCAGGCTAGCCTTAAAATTCTATTTCCCTGATCATTGCACTTCCTTATCACTAGGGACTAGGGGTACAGTGGTGAACCAGATATTCATGTGGCCCTGGGGATGGAGCCCATGGGCTTGTGTGTAGTAGCAACTGAGCCCCAACACCCTATGCTACTGAGTTACTTCATTTTCCAGCCCATGTCTTCATTTCTTTGGTCAAGGTTGTCCTTTGCGGCCCTGCCTGACCTCCATCTCCCCTGCCCGGCCTCCTGAGCATAGGATAACAGCTTCAGCCCTGAAACCTGACAATTCTGAGGTTCCCGGATGGTGTGTGGAGACTGCTCAGTCCCCCAGGTCTCACCATGTAGTCTGAGCAGCCTTGCAATTACAGCATCAGGACCCGAGTCCACACACAGCAGAGATCAAATCGATTTAATTGGGGACAGCTCCAGGGTCCTGCCTGGGTCCTGTGGCAGCAGTGCCAGCCAGGCCTGTGGTCTGCCTGTGCCTGCCACCTGGTTTCCCTTTCTTGGTGGACGTGGTGGTCTTCTTCCCTGACTGATGAGACCGCATGCTAGAAGTCACCGTGTCAGTGACAGGGACCCCCACATGGGCCAGTGGCTCATCATCCAGGGCCTTGAAACTGAAAACGTAATCCACACTGGCCACAGTATCCAGGACCTCAGGGACACCATAGTCGAAGGACAGCAGCTCATCCGGCAGGTGTAGGGAACGGATATCTGCTGTGCAGTCATCCCCGGCACCACCATTGTCCCGAGGGCTGGGCCCAAGACCCCTCTGCAGGGCCACCTCAGGTTCAGCGCCACCAGGGAGACAATCGAAAAGTTTCATAGCATCTTCTAGAAGGACCTTGTCTGGTAAGAGAAAAGCTCGGGCCACCTCAGGAGGCACGGTCTCACCTGAGCCCATTGGAGTGACGTCTTCCACCTCAGCCACCTTGGGCTCCGCAGGCCCAGGAGGGAACCGCAGACCTGGCCTGGCCACAGCATTGCCCGGGAGCTCCCTGGGGGCTTCAGTGGGTCTCATGGTCACCTGAGGCCCTGGAAATTGGCTGGCATGACCACTGAGATGGCCATAGGGCCCAGGTGGCAGCGTGTGTACCGCAGGAACCGTGATGAGCAAGGGAGACGGCTTAGTCTCTTTGGGGGTTGGTGGGGGTGCCAGGCCGTCTCTGAGCATCTCCATGAAGTTGAGGGGCCCCCCGTCCCCCATGAATCCCAGTGCCTCGGGACCAGCCTCCTCGGGTGGAAGGTAGTGTGTGAGGTACTGTGGCCCACTGGGAGCTGGCTGGTAGTTGGGGTAGAGCGGAGGCTGAGGCCCTGGGGCCTTGAGGTAGGATGGGGCCTCCAGCAGGTAGCCACCAGACAAGGTAGGACCCCCGGCCACTGCCACCTTGTACAAGGATGACTGGCTGAAGTCGGAGGTGGTCCACTCGATTCGGTAGATGCGGGGGTCGAAGAAGCAGCCACAGGGAGCCATCTGGAAGCCTGCAGGTGGCAGACACCCTGAGAGGGAGAACAGGCCAAGGGATGGGGGCCACAGGCACGTAAGACACAGCCCTCACCTCAAAGGTGGCTTGTGCACTGGCTTTGTGTAGCAGCCATCTGGGGACTCATGGGGGGCAAGACACTTGGGCACTGTTCAGGAGACCCCTATTCTCAGGGGAGCAGTGACCTGAGCTTGTGAGTGGCTGGGCCTCATGGAAAGCCTTACCTGGTGGCAGCTGCTGTCACCGAAGCAGGCTTCCACCTGGTCTCTAGTGTCACTTTAAACTGGCCCATGAGTCATATAGGGGGCATCTGCCTGGGGTACAGAGGTGACCCAGGGTCTCATTTTGGGTCAGGATGGAGCCTATACTCAGCATGCTGGGACCCTGGCCAGGGGCGCTGGGCAGTACCTGCCGGGGCGCTGGCCCATACCTGCTGGGGGTACTGGAAGCACGTCCTGGTCTGAGGCAGGAGTCTGATAGAGCAGGCTGGCGCTGGCTGTGGACAAAGGCGTCCTGGGTGGGGCAGGAGCCCAGGCCCCACAGCATCACACACCCCTGCCCACAACCACCATCATTACCTACAGTGGGCAGGGGCTCTGGGCCACCTGGTACCTCGGTGCCCTCCAGGCCCCGTGGGCCAAAGCCTTCCTGGGGTATGGCTGGGGGATAGAGGGTTTTGGGGTGCTGCATGGAGGGAAGACAGGCCACCCCAGGGGGTGGGGGCTGGGTGGCAGCAGAGGCACCTTGGGGACAGAGTCCTGTTGGGTTCTGTTTGCCCCGTTGCTAGGCAGAGGGTTCCAGTCCAGGGTGGGCCCACCACTCGGGTTCCGGGGTGGGGGTGGGCAGGACAGGACACCTTCCACTCCCTGGGTGGACACGCCCTGGGCCGGGTAGTCCCGATTCATAGTCATGAGTGTGCTGGCAGGCAAAACTGGATTTCCATCAATCAGAAAATGGGGGTAGGGGGTGGGGGGCATGACACAATCAGGCACCAGAAGACCCCAGAGGAAGAGGGAAGACTACCATCTCATGACACCTAAAAGAAGCTGAGAATGATGGACAGTGCTTGGACAGGGTTCCAGGAGTTGAAGGCCACCCTAGGAAACATCTCAAAAAAAAAAAAACCAACAAAGAAAAAGTTGTAGAAGAATAAAATTTATTGTCTCCGTTGGCTACTTGTAGGCATTGGCTTTGTGCTTGGGCAGGAAGACGAAGCCAGGCGGGACGGGTCCAAGCAGCATCTCACTGTGGGGACAGGGTGACAGACAGGTCAGGCCCAGACCGCCCAGCATCGTCCCGCAGATCCCAGGCCGGTGGGTACCTGATGCGAATCCAGTCTGCGGCCTGCTGGCTCGCCATGAGCGTTTCCAGGTGGTCACGGCCTAGGTAGTAAGGTGGCCTCTCGTTGATCCTCTGTGGGAGGCGCTCGAGCAGGCCCACGGGCACATACCTGTGGGTTGGGGAGGCCAGAAGAGGCAATAAGGCTGGGTGAGCCCGAGGCCACAGTCCCCAGAGCGGCCACTCTTGTTCGATGCCCACCTGCAAAGAAAGGAGAGCCACTCGAGAAGGAAGCGCCGGGTGCGCTCCACGCCCTGTGTGTCAGAGCCCCAATGCTCCAGGCCGTAGTGCGTGAAGTCCCTCAGGATGTCCAGGCGCTCAGAGGACGAGATGTCCCAATGCCTCTGTTCCTTGATCTCCGTGAACAGCCAGGGCTTGAGCAAGGCGCCACTGTGGAAGGGGTGGTCAGTGGGGACCAGCACCCCTTACCAGTCACCTCAGCATCTGGCTTCGCCCACCCAGGAGCCTCAGGAATACAAACTTCTAGTATCCCTGACCCAGGCCAGCTGCCACTCACCGGGCAATCATGACCCCTGCAACACCCGTCTGCATGGCATAGTTGGCATCCTCAAAAGAAAGAATGTCTCCATTTCCTGAGGAGACAGAGTGGGGTCTTGACAGTGGCAGGCGCCATGGTGCTGGGGAAGCTGTCAGTCTTGGGGTGTCCCAGGGACCCAGTGTCCTCCCAGCTGAGACACACAGCAGGGTGAGTGCCCTAGTGGCTCTGGGAACCTACCAAACAGGGGCATGGGGCTGGCCACCTTGGCACACTGCTCGATGTAGGGCCAGTCAGCCAACCTGGTGTAGCGCTGTTCCCTGGAGCGGCCGTGGAGCTGGGGGGGGGTTAGTGATGAGGAGGGAAGGTGGGGGGGTCTACGGTGGGGGAGGGGCAAGAGAGACAGCAAGGAACCAAAGACAGACAGAGAACAAGGAACAGAAGAGCCACGGTGATCCCAACATGGGACCATACTGCCCCGAACACCCACCGTGACCAGTGCAACACCCCAGTCCCGCAGCTCGGGCAGCAGACGGTGCGCCAGGCTCACACGCTCCTGGACACCTGTGCGCATCTTCACAGTCAATGGCACGTCCAGCACCTGTGGGTATAAGGACAGAGAGGGAGCAGACAGCAGGACTCAGGGCTACACGGCAGAACCATGTGGGCATGAGGAGGGGCATGTCCCTGAAGAGCCCAGGTTACCTCATTCACACCCCGCACAATCTGCTGGAACTTGGCCGAGCGATTCATGAGTGCGCAGCCACCACCCTGTGGGACATAGACACCCTGGTGACTCCCCGAGAACTGCAGACACTTGCTATGGTCACCCACATATAGCAGAATTGCCCGCCCCCCGGCCTGGTGTGTTCCATGTCCAGATGGGGACAGATGGGCAGGGTCCCAGGCTTGGCCACACCCTCCCAGGCTCCAGAGCCAAGTGGCCATCACCTTCTTGTAGACAAGGTCTATGGGGCAGCCCACATTGATGTCCACAAAGTCCACATCGATGGTGCGATTCAGGAGCTCAGCACATTTGGTCATGGTGTCGGGGAAGGCGCCCTCCAGCTGCACCAGGCAGAGTGTGGTCAGTGACCAGCCCATTGGGGTCGTCACACATCCCATGGACACCAGCCCGGGGAGGCAAGCAAGGCCACAGATCCTGGGCATTGCTCCCCAATATGGCAGCCCCTTCCAGCCTCCCCCAGGGAGAACACTGACTTGCACCCCAAAGATGTCCTCGCAGGGGTGGCGCTTGAGCAAGGCCCACTCAGACATCTGTCCCTGCAGCAGGTTTGTACACACGGCCATCTCACCGCACGTCACATCCGCCCCGAAGCGCTTGCAGATGCGGCGAAAGGGGAGGTTCCCGCACTGGCCAGGACAAGGACATGTTTAGGCCTCACAAAGCAGGGACACCAGATGTCAGCAATGTCCCCAGGGGACCACTGGGCTGCCCACCCCCAGCCACCTCCTACCGTGGTGAGCGGAGCAAGGTAGAGCTTCCCACTGATGTCGAGCTGGAGGGAAGGGAATGTCAGGTGAGATCAGGCCTCCTTCCCTGCTGGCCTCTGCACACAGCATGTCTATTACTCTTAGGAGAGGTTCACCTACACTGGAGAGCGTCTATTCGACACTAAAAGCCCAGTCTCAATGACCTCCCCTCCAGGAGTCTTCCATGTTGCCCCCTTAGCTCCTCGCCCTGATGCTCTGGGACTCTTCAGCTCTGCTAAAGCAGGACTGTGGACAGTGCTGGAGCCCAGCTGCTGGGCCTGAAGCCTTACCCGCTTCTTCTCACAGGGCCGCAGCCGAATGATGTCCTGGTCTGTCAAGGGGCCACAGGTGAACACAGAGCTGTCATGAGGTGTGCTGGGCCCTCTCGCAGTGTCCAGCTGGCCATGGCAGCTGTTCTGCTCTGGAGTAACCGTGGCTACAGTGCTCTCAGGGATGACCACAGGCATGGGGCCCTGGGTGAGGCGGCGCAGAGCCTTCTCAGCTCGCTCAAAGCACACTTGGCGCTTCCGCAGCTGCTGCTGTAGGGCCCTGTCCAGGCTGTTGCGTACTGGAGGGAGATGCACACAGCGGGCCACCACCTCCTCCTGCACCAGGTTCTGACCCTCGGGCCCCAGGTGGGCCCCTGCAAAGCGACAGGTCACGCCGTAAGGGCAACGGCCGAAGGTGTCAAAGAGCACGCAGCGGGGACCCAGGTCTGCCGGTTTGGTCTCTAGGTAGCGCCCCACATCATGAAGGAAGCGGCAGCGGTCACCAAATGCACATGTGGTTGACTCCTGTGAGGCACATGAGGAAGGGGTCAGGACAGTTGCAAGAGATTATTCTCCTAGCCGTGTGTCCCTGGGAGTGTCAGCGAGCCCAGCATGCCTGTGTTAGTGAAATAGTGTCAGGCTCACAAGAGCAGGAGCATCGGCTGCTCTTGCACACGACTGGGTTTGATTCCCAGCACCCAGTGGCAGCTAGCAACAGCCTGTCACTCCAGTTCCAGGACGTCCAATGCCCTCAGTAGGAAATAGGTAAGTAAACATAGTGCTATTTGAGGACAGCAATGGTACGCCTGAAACAGATTTATCAGACTGGCATGAGTCACACACACACAAAACATGTCTCAAAAGACACAAAAATGCCACTGTGGCCTGCAGATGCCAGCCCAGCGGGCAGGTGACCCTAAAGGCAGCACTGTGCACCAATGACAAGCCAAAGTACTGCTAGACCAGTGGCCATGTGCATGGCTCAGCACAGCAGCTGCAGGCTTTGCGGTGTTTGCGGTGACAGACCCATGGAACGCCCCCAAAAGTGCTCTCACCTGGAGGAGGGACGGGCAAAGCCTCTCCTTGTCATAGTGTGTTGGCTTCACGTGGGGCCGGCTTTTGTTTTGGCCACGGGCCCTCTTGGACACCTGTCGTTGGTCAGAGAGCTGCTCAGCTGCCACCTCTGCCTTCCCATTCTCCTGCTCGTGTTCCAGGCGGATCCGCTTGGCCTCGGGCTCGGCTGGGTCACTGCCTTCAGGGTCTCCTTCGGGGGTTTTCTGGCATTCATCCTCCCGCTTGTCTGCATCCAGGTATTGGTGGAACTGTTCCTTGGTGGTTCGGTACCTGCCAGAGAGTGAGAGGCTCGGTTGGCATAGGCCTGGGGTCCAATGTCCTCGTCATATGCTTCTACAGACAGGAGGCTCGTTGCTTAGAACCAGCTCTCACCCTGGGGCACCCTAGTGACTGAGGGACACGTATTTTGCATTTGAAGTACCAAGTTATGTCTCTGCTCAGAGAATTACACTGTTACAGGTTGTGATGCACAGATACCAACAACAACGTTAGATTACAAGTAGACTAGAAACTACAAGTCCTAGCATGCTTGGCAAGAAGAGCCAAGCTGCTACGCTTCCCAGGAAGCCTTTCGGCCCGCTTACAGAGACTCGCTCAAGTGGTAAAGCAGCGGGCTGCTTTTGGCCCGCGTCAGAGAAACTACAAGCCCCAGCATGCATCGCGGGCCTCACGTCTGGGTCACTGCGCACAGCCATCTTTAACGCGTGTGACAGCCGTCAACGTGTTACTCTCCGTAGACAGTGGGGTTGCCGGGCTGCACCTCTCCAGGACACTGCCACACCTCCCGGCATGCACTGCCGCGCCGCGCTACGGACGCCGGGAAGGCCCCATCAGCTTCGCCGTCTGGCACCAGCGACTCACTGAGCTTTAATAGGCGCTACCCCGCGTTCGCACGCGCCGGCCCCGGAGTTGCCGCCACCACCGCTGTCGGATCCCGCCTCCGCATCCTCCGCCATCGACGCCCTTCACGACAGCTCTGGAGTGTGGCAGGAAAGTCTTCCGGGTCGCGCGTGTCCGCTAGAGCTTACCGAGCGGAGTGCGCATGTTCGGTCCACACCAATGACGCTCAGCACGCGTGCGCAGGCCCTCCTGGGGGCGGGGCCTGCGGGCCTGTGCAGGAACCGGAAGTGCCTGGGGGTCCCTGCGGGGTTCACATGGCGGTCACTCGTGGGAGGCGGCGACTGCAGCCCACAGGCGGACCTGAGACTCACAGATGTCCTCCTGTCTGTGCCTCCGCAGTGCTGGGATGAACGGCATGTGCCAGTGTCGCCTTTTTAAAGGACATTTATTTACTCAGTCATTTAATCTCCTGTGGCGGTGGGAAAACAATTTGGGGGTTCTCGCGTGATTGTTCTTCCGCGTGGGCTGCGGCAGGCGCTTCTGCCCTTAAGGACGACTAGGGATGTAGCCCAGTGTGCACGAGCCCCCAGCCCGGGTTATCCGGGCTCTGGGGGGGTGGAGCCAGCAGGATCGGGAGCCGAAAGGTCGTCCCGGGTTCGGTAGTCTCCATGGGCAGCCTGAGCAACAGGGGCTCAAAACTCGAAGCCGAGTCCAAGCAATCAATAGGTATCTTCATTTAATTCTTGGAGACGGGGGTCTCACTCTGTAGCCCAGGCTGCCCCTCAACGCACGAACTAGACGCTGTGCTGGTTGTAATAACCCAAGGGGAAACTGAGGCCCGGAGAGGGAAAGGGATATCCTAATAAGCCTAACACCTCAGTGCCCCCCGCTGCTCTTTACCTCCCCCTAAAGGACAAGATGGGAATAGCACCATAAGCATGGGAAGGCTGGGGCTCCTTTGTAGCGTCCACTTTGGCTCGCGGTGAGAACACAGTGGGAGAAACTGAGGCTGACAGAGGGTGACACCCCCCTCAGAGCGGCTGCGTCCTCTTCTGCACAAGGCAGCCCCGATGGGCTTCCCGCAGGAGGCGCGGCCGCAGAACGGATAGTCGCGGTGCAGTGCAGACGTTAACCGCGCCGATGGTGCCGTTAGTGAGCGCTTACTGTGTACCGGGCCCTGTTCCAGTCCTGGGCAGACCCCATCGCCCAAGCCTGCTACCCTGGCCCGGGCCGCCATCCCGCCCCGCCCCGCCCCGCCCAAGCCCAGACTCAGCCCTCCCTACCCCTTGCACATGCTGTTCCCTCTTCCGGGAACACCGGCCCACCTTGCACACCGGCCCCTTTCTCCCCTGGCAGTTTGTACACTCAGGTCACCCCAGAGTCGCCTTTGGGGAAGTCGGTGGCTCCCTGAGCCGTGGGTTCCGCTGCAACCCATGCCCAGGCCTGATACCAGCTGCCAGGAAGGCAGGGAGGCAGGAGGAGGGGTCCCAGCTGCCAGTTTCTCTATTCCTATTTAGCCTCAACGGTTTTATTTTCCTTTTTTTTTTTTTTTTTTTTAAAGATAAGGTAGCCCCAGGCTAGCCTCCACCTCACTGTAACTGAAAATGACCTTGAAATCCTCCACCTCTCAAGGGTGTCAGCTACCACGCTCAGCATTCTCTCTCATTTTTGTCTTTTTGTGATTCAAGTCTCTCTATCCCAGGATAACCCCAAATTCACGGCAATCCCCCTGCCTCTGCTTTTGGCTCCTGCCTTTTCTGTCTCCAGGTCTGTGCTTGCCTGGCTCCACCCCCTCACACACACACACACACACCTCCCCCCAAGATCTGGCAGGTGCAGCCCCGGGCTGGGTGCCCACGGCTGGCCTCCGGATTTGTGTGGCTGCGATTCTTTTATCTGCGTCTGCAGCTGGGTCCTTATCTCGCGGCTGCAGGTCGGGAGCAGGGGGATTAGAGCAGCCCAGGCCAAGCCGGTGCGGAGAGCCGGCACCCGCTCTGACCGCCACGCGCAGGCCCCTCCCGCTGCAGCTCCCTGGGCCAGAGCCGCTGTCCAGGTGGCCCGCCTGATGCGTTTCCCACCTTCCTGACCCGAGACCCCTCGGAGACCCGGCCTTGACCTCTGATCCTGGGCTGTCGATGGCCCTCAGGGGAACAGCCGGGTCCTGTTTTTACCATCCCCGCCTGGATGTGCAGTCTGCTCCTTCCTGCCGCCCACGGGCCTCCAGGGCCCCTTCCTGGCCCGGGTTTGCCCATGACCCCATCCCCACCTGAGAGAGAGTGTCAGGTGATGCTGGAGGCCCCGCTATGGCTCCCCCACTAGGCAGTCACCCCAGAGTTGCAAACCGTGGAAGCAGGAGGATGGGGGAGTTTCAGGTCAGCCTGGAGAACAGAGGTCAACCTGGGGCTGAAGCCAGGTTCCATCGATCTCCTCAAAGACCAGCAGGGGAAACATGCTCAGAGGATCAGGAGTTAAGTTCGAGCTAGCAGTCCATACTATCGGGGAAGCCCAAGGACACTCGTGACATAGAGGGTATCCAAGGCTAGAACACACCTAGGAGCTATTTCACAAATGGAGAAACTGAGGCTGGGTGACCTCTGACATCTCGACATCACACACACTGCAGGATGATGCATGTGAAGTTAATAGTTCATGGAGGTGCCCTAGGAGGATAGAAGATACACTCAGTTCCCAGGCACCTCCAACCCTTCTGGGTGAGTCCTGGGGGTCCCCCCCAGGGGTCCAGCCCCCGACTGCCTGAACCTGGAGCAACTCCTAACGCTAAGATGGAAACTTTCCCACCAGCCAAGTTCATGTTTTGGCCAGAGGCCTCCCAAGCCTCCACCCAAGAACAGAGTGCTTCCCCTTGGGAATGGTGGCCTCCAGGAGAGACCAGGCCAGCTCCAGAGCAGGGGGAGATGGGTGGGTGAACATGGCGGCAAGTTCTACAATGTCCCCAAGCCACAGACTTGCTGTGTGACCCAGGCCTGCTGCATGAGCTCTCTGAGCCTCAGCTTTCGCCAAGCAGGCCATGTGGCAGGGTAGGGGTGTTTCTTGGAGATGTGGGAACTTAGACACTGAGGAGAAATGAAGCCTAGGAAAATCCAGTGATGGGGCCCCAGGCCCAGCTTAGCTTCCTGTCCACCTCCACCAGGGCCCTGCATCCTTCTTGAAATGAATCAAAGGCCCTGCATATGTCTGTTTCCCTTTGAGCCTCAGTTTCCCCTTATCTAGGCTCTGTTAGGACACCAGGTTCCACTCTACATTTGTCCCCTGGCGTCAGAGGTTTAGATGTTAACACCGGTCCCTTGTCGTACCTGACCTGCATCTGGAACAAGATGAGAAGATACTGTAAACACCACTAGCCTCCCGGACAGGACCGATGTGACCCTTCTCTAAAGGAGGTGCCACCAACAGTGCTGGTCTCCATGGAGCACGTCCCTCACCCAACAAGATCCTAGTGGGGGATCTGCCTCATCTTAGCTGGGGGTGGAGAATTCTAGAAGGAGAGGTTTGTTGGGGTGTGTGTGTGTGTGTCTCGGTTCCCAGCTGAGTGAGGTGTGACTGAGAGTATGACAGGGTGTCTGTTTGTTGCCCTCTGTCGGGGGTGGGGAGGTTACAGCCTATGGGTGACCTGAGAGGCTGTAGAGATAGATGGTACCTGTGTTTCTGGTGAGACCACGTCCACTCCCGAGGAAAGCAGCCACTTTATGTCTCTGAGGCTGATGAGATCCCCGTGGGTGTTTGTAACAAACCACATGTCCCAGAAATGGGGTAATAGGTGGGTGAAAGTCCTGTGTCCCCACCTTCTGCCCTTGTCCTGCCTGCCCATGTCAGTTCCACTCCTGCACCCATATCCCAGAGCAAGAACCTGGTCTTTCAAGTTGCTGTTGCCAGGGCAACCATTTTATGAGCGTCCACATGGTGGGCACATGTGTGTGTGTGTCCTGCTCCCCATGTGTCTGCCTGCCCCACCCCCAGTCACGGTGGGGCCGGGTGAGCAGAGGTGGCCACAGGGTGACTGGTGACAGCTTCATGGTGGCTGGCCCAGTGGGGGTGGGCTCTGGCCAGCTGTGTGTGTCATGTGTGTGCTGCAGGAGCTGCGGGGTTTTCTTGCACATGTTGCATGTTGTGTTAGTGTGTCAGCGTGGGCCTTTGCACCAGTGATGGATGTGACAGAGGACACCGGAGAGGGAGCAGTTGTATTGTTTGTGTGGCTTGGCCAGTGTAAGTCTGTGTGTCAACTAGCGCTGGGTTGTAGCGGAATTGAGTGTGTGCAGTCGGGGACGAGCCTCAGGGGAGAGATCCTCTGTGTGGAGGCCAAGAAGGGCTGTGTGTGTGTGTGTGTGTATGTGTGTGTGTGTGCAGCGCGTGCGTGCCTGAGCTCCTGTGCACATGGGTAGAAGTGTGTGTGAAGTCAGTGTGCCTCTGGTGTGTATGGGACCTACAGCTGAGTGTCCTGCTGCCAAAGATGGGCGTGTGCGGTTAGCACTCTGCTCACCAAGGGATGGGGAGTTGCACAGGCTGGAAGGACCCCAGCCTGAATGTCCCATATTCCCTGTGCCACACCCTTGCCCATCTCCTTCATTCCACACCCTCACCCCGTCTCCCTATGCCCCACCCTCACCCCATCTCCCCTATGCCACACCCTCACCCCATCTCCTCCACCTCCGCCCTTGCCCCATCTCCTCATCCCATGTCCTGGCCCATCTCCCCTGTGCCTCACCCTCACCCCAACTCCCGAATGCCAGGTCCTCGCCCATGTCTTCCTTGCCATGCCCTTGCTCTATCTCCCCCTCCTGTGCCACACCTCACCCCATCTCCCCCTTACCAGGCCCTCAGCCATCTCCCCACCTCCCGGTGCCATGCCCTCTCCCCTGGGCAAATCACTTGGAAACTGCAGCCAGGAGAGGAGCCTGTCTAGGGTCTCAGAGCACAGGCTACTGCTGCTCAGACCCACGGACTCAAACCCACATTACCACCTGCACCCAAGACCATGTGCGCACACAGCACCAGGGCAGGCCCTCAGGAAGGGGTGGGACTGGTTTGGGAGTTGGTTCTGAAAAGGCTTTGTGGGATAAGTGGATGTTAAGTCACCCCCCTCCCAAAGCGGTGGCAGCCAAGGAGGAGTGGGCACTGGATGTTGAGGGCAGGGCCTCAGGGCGGTGGTTTCTCAGCAACTGGGTGCGGAGGGGGCGTGGCCACAGACTTTCTCGCCCCGCCCCCGAGTGCTCAGGCTTCCTTAAGGGGAGCTTGGGAGATGCAGGCCATGGAGAAGTAGGGTGTGGTGGGTCTGAGTGATGGCTCCTAGATGGGATGCTTTGGGGGAAGCTGTCAGTGAGAAATGGGGTTCCCTACGGGGCTCTGAGGGGCAGGGTGACGAGAAGCGACGATGCGTGTGGTTCACTGAGGACCAGGGGATCTTCTGCAGTCCTACATAATCCAGAGTATCTGACCAGAAACCGTGAACTCAGTTTCTCTAGGAGGGCTTCTTGGGGCAGACAGAGGGGTGGGGAGGACTTGTGAGGGGTCATGGGCAAGTGCAGAGGAGCCTTTGGCTGGCCAGGAGGGTCACGGGACTTCTTGGGACTCTAGGTTTCTACTGGATGGCCACAGAGCTTGGGGACAGCAGTTTGGGGAGATCTGAGGCTCTAGGGGTTTCCCCCTCGTGGGTAGTCTTAGGAGGTCTGGGGGGGAGTTGGGGACATGGGGAAGAGGTGCGCAAAGTTAGTGCGGACTAGATTCGGGGAGCAAAGTCTCGGATGAAGAAGAGTCCCGGCGTAATCAATCCATCGACCAACCCGTGTGGCTGGCTGTCTAGGGCCTCTGCGTTCCTATCACCTGCTCTCCCGGCGCGCCCCTCCGGCTGTGGGCGGGACGAGGGCGGCTCCGGAGCCCGGGAAACCCTATGCCACGCCCACGTCCACGCCTCCGGGAAGGCCACGCCCCCTCCAGCCCAGCCGGCCTCAGCGGTGCGCGGCGGGAGCAGGAGGGAGAGCGCGCGGTGGCTCGTCCGTGCGCCCCGCGCTCCCCGCGTGGCCCCGCGTCCCGAACGTGCTCCAGCCTCCCACGCGCGCCGCCCTGGGGTGCACTGAGCCCGGCGAGCCCCAGGAAGCCAGTGAGAGAGAGGACAGGGGGGGAACCCCATGGCCCGGCCCGCGTCCCGCACCCTGCGCGGTGGCCTCCTCCGGCACGGGGTCCCCGGGTCGTCTCGGGTCCCCGCGATCCGGATGGCGCACGCGGTGGCTGGGGCCGGGCCGGGCTCGGGTGGCCAGAGGAGTCACCACTGACCGGGTCGTCTGGAGCCCCCGGCAGGTAAGTTGAGTCCTGGGGTGCTGTGCGTGGGGGAGTTCCCAAAGCCTCCCCCTGGGTCACCGCGGGGTTCTGTACCCGACGGGGCGCGCTCCCGGCTCCTGTGCTAAGCTTCTGGACCTCCAGACCCTCGTGAGCACTTCTTCAGGCAGGGAGGATAGAGAGGGGACATCGAGGCCGCAGTGAACCCCAGGAGGGGGCCCGGCCGCTCGCAGCCCCGCGGTGCACAGAAGTAAACATGTCAGGGGCGCGTTCCCTGCGTGCCCAGGGACACCGTGTCCTCCCCGGTAAGGGCCGGGCCGCTGGGCTCCTGAGTCGCTGTTCAGCCACAAGAGGGCGTGGGGCTCCTTGGAGGAGGGGGGTCCCTTAAGGGCAAAGCTCAGATTGGAAACGGGGTGTCTGTTCCCCACTTTCTGAGTTCTTGCTCCAGATTATCCTGACATTATTCGGTTTATGGGTGAGAAGTCACCAGGCCCAGGGTTACTGCAGATTGGGCAGAGTTCAGGTGGGACCGGAGGCAGAAAGCTCAGGCTGGATGCTGAGGTGCAGACTTGAGGGGCGAGGGGAGCCGCCACCCACCCGCCTAGCCCACTGGGTTCGTGCGGGGGCTGTGCTGGGCACTGAACCCTTGGGTTTCCCTCCCGCCGCCTTGGCTGGGCCTCACATCCCTGATATTCTGGGGCACCCTTTGTATGTCAGCGCCCCGGGCTGAGGAAGCCCCATGGGGCGTGACGGGCAGGATGTCAGCGGCGGGCAGATTCCAGCCTGACCAGCTCGACCCATCCCAACCCCTGGCCCCCGGGTTGGACAACCCCTCCCGCTCATTCATCCGGGGACTACTGAGGGTCCTGAGTTCCGAGCTGGCTCCGAACCCCTAGGCAACCACAAAGGGCTGGCTGTGCCAGTGAAGGGAAAAACAAACGGCCCCCCAAACCGGGCAATCCTCAGACAGGCACCCCCGAACCGGGCACACCCCCAGACAGGCACCCCCAAACTGGGTACATCCCCAGACAGGCACCCCCAAACCAGGCACACCCCCAGTCAGGCACCCCTAAACCGGGCACACCCCCAGTCAGGCACCCCCAAACCGGGTACA
>PVIH01011276.1:18939-33637 GCA_004025045.1 Sigmodon hispidus | reverse complement strand
GCACCCCCAAACCAGACCACCCCCCAGTCGCCGGGCACCCTGTCCTGAAACGCCCTCATCCTGTTCTCAGAATTAAGAAAGAAAAAAAAAAAGATTCTGGGACACGGGACAAATGTGCACCTGTGGGCACTGTCCTTAGAATCAACTGCATTGGCATCCACGGACACTGGGGACTTAGGACGGGACTCTGGCGAGGTGGGAGGCTTGGGTGGGAGTGCCCCTTCCTGGAGGACGGGCACTGTAGCTGGGGCTGGGCAGGGTGAGTAGGAGTTCTCTAAGTGGGGACCGCTTGGCTTGTATGGGGACAGTCAGAATGACCCGGTGACAGGTGGGGAGGGAATTTTCAGCGAGGCTGGCCGTGGAAGCATGGGGAGCAGGTATGGCGCTGTGATCTGTCATCACAGCTGCTCAGGAGCTGGAGCCAGGAGATCAGGGCTTCAAGGTCAGTCTCGGCTACACAGGGTCCAGCCTGGGCTACACTGACTCAAAGGAAGACAGCCACAGGAAAATGATAGAAATAAGTCAATGAGCGCGAGCTCTCCCTGGGGACCCCGCAGATCGTGACCCCCGCGCCAGGGGCGAATGCCCCTGCACCCGCTTCGAGCAAACAAGCGAATTTAAAGTAATAAAGATAATTCCAGAGGAGAAAGAAGCTCAGGGCGGGTAGGCTCCCGCCTCCCGTCTGGGGAAAGTCAGGCTGGGAGAACGGATACCTTTATCTACGATCTGAGACCAGACTTTGGATTTGGGAAGGAAGGAGACAGCAGGCAGCCCCAGGGCCTGCCTCAGTTTACCTTCCAAGCCAGATGGTCAGGATGGGGGGGGTGTTCAGCCGCCCTTGCGCCCGCTCCAGCGGCTCAGCCAGCATTAGCCTGATCGGGTTATCCGCGGGGCATGCGCACAGCCAGCCCCGGGGCGGGCGCGCCGTGCTGTGCGTCCTGCGGGGACAGTCCACTTCTCTGGTCCTGCCTACGCTGGGTGGGAGTCGGGGCTGCCCAGGGGAGTCGCAGCGTCTCCGACCTCCCTCCCCGTTTAAACCTATCCGCTGTGCCACGCCGAGCGGCCAGTGCTCTGTGTTCTGAGAGTCTCTAAGGGGGACAGGATGTCCTGCCACCAGCTTGGCCACCTGAACCCATAGAGCTGACCCCACAGAGTCACCATTTGACCACGCACGCACGCTGCTGCGCGTGCTCCCGCAGACCATGATAACATAAAAATCTCTGAAAAGCGTGTGTGGGGTGACTGGAATTGGGGCGTTGAGGTACGAGCAAGAGTTTGAACAAATCAGGCCTCGCTCAGGCTCTAGAGGTGCTGCGGCCCTGGATCCTTGCCCATCCCCCCCTGGGGGGTGCGGCCGGGAGGGAGCGGCTGTGCTCCCCAACCCACCGAGCCCCAAAGGCCACCCCGGGCCGCGGCCCCCACAGCTCATCGGAACCAGCTGTGCTCCGCAGATGTTGTTGCTTTGCCCCCCAGATGTGCATCCCAGCGGCGGGTGGGGCCTTCGAAGGGAGGTGAGGACCCGAGCTCCGGGAGGCCTCAGTTTCCCCACAGACTAGGGAAAACTGTCAGTGCTGATGGAGAAACTGAGGCACAGACTCTGTCTAAAACATGTCCAGAAGATCCCCGAAACCGGAAGCGGTGGCACATCGCCGCAGCTCTCAGCTGGAGGCAGGAGGGTCAGCTACAGCCCGGCCTCCGTGAGACCCAATGGGTCATAGCGGAGTGAGGAGGCTGAGTGCCATGGTGCCCGGGGCCATGCGCACTCCCCCATACACCAGTGGGTCTGCTGGGCGCCACTGCAGATGGGGAAACTGAGGTCCAAGGAAGGAAAGAGGACGCGGTGACTGCTGCGCCCCATCCAGGAAACTCTGCATACCTCCGTCATCCCCCCCAGACCCCCCTCCATGCCAGACAAACCAGTCGGGTGACCCCCGGACAGAGGGGCCATTGTTCACGGGTTCGGAGCTCGGCTGGGGGTCCGCGGTCTGTGCCCTCATGCCTCCTCTGAGTTCCGAGAGGAAAAAAGGTACAGCCTGGGGGGGGGCTCAGCTCACAGGGTGAGAAACAAAGGCACCGGCTTGGGTGTGACGCAGGCAAGCCAGGACAGCGTGGCCACAGGCTAATCCCCGCCTGTAGGCGCAGAGGAACTGGGTTCGGTTCCGAGCACCGGGGCAGCTCTCGGGCTCTGGCACCCGTCCCAGGACACCCCGGGCTAGCCTCAGGTCATAGCAGTCACAGGACCTGGACTTACCTCCCCCCAGACCTTTGCACCGCCATGCTGGGGTGTGTAAACGTCAGATGTGGACAAAAAGCAAGCTGCTTTACTGGGAGGTTGGAGAGTATACAGTTGGTGCTCGGTAACGAGCTCGGGGCGTGGTCCAAGGCGGGCAGGAAGGTCAACGAGCCTCCACCTGTTCTGTGCCTGCCTCAGTTTCCCTAGTTTAACAGACACTGATGCCTCCCGTGCGTTCAGCATCAGGCCTGGTGTGCACGTGGGGCTTATACACAGCCCGTTTCTGCTTGGCGTGTGTGGCCTGTTGGGGTGGAGCCATGCCAATCGAATGCAGATGACATCCAGGCAGTAGCAGGGGACGACGGGTCAGTCAGAGTTGCAGAGGTGGGGTGCGCGGATTATTAGACACCTACTGTGTGCAGGAAGTATGCGTGTCCTGATGGAGGGGCATCACCGAGGGGCTGGGAGGCGAGCTTGGTAGGGGAAACTGAGGCACGTAGTAAGTGACTGGCAGATGAAATGCAAGATGGCCCTCCAGGGTGTCCCAAGCCCAGCCTCCCTAATGTCACTCACACTCTCCCTGCCCGACCGGGTGGGTATCCGTTGCTAGGATACCCAAAGGGCCGTCAGCCTCAGGGCCTTTGCACCCGCTGTTGTCCCCAGAGATGGCTGCACATGCCCTCCCCTGGGCGCCCATCAACTCGTGTCCCCGCAGGCCGAGGCCCAGGATGAAGCGCTGGAAGGCGGCGGCCCTGGTGTCGCTCGTCTGCAGCTCCCTGCTGTCTGTCTGGATGTGCCAGGAGGGTCTGCTGCTGGGCCACCGCCTGGGACCCGCGCTCGCCCCGCTACGCCGCCCGCCACGCACCCTGGACGCGCGCATCGCCCGCCTGGCGCAGTGTAAGCCTGGCCCGGAGGGACCGGAAGGGGCGGATCGCGTGGGGGGGTTCGCGGTGGAGAAACTACACCGAACCACTTGGCTTGGGGTTTCTCACTTTTTTTCCAGACAGGGTCTTGTGTAGCCCAGGCTAGCCTCGAATTCTCCGAGTAGCTCTGGATACCCCTGCGGTCATCCTCCTGCCTCTGCCTCCTGAATACCCTCCTTTCTGTACACCGGGTCAACTACAGACGGAGAGGAGAGCAATGACAGCCAAAGCATGCTAAGAGGAGGGGCTGGGCGGCTCGGGAGCCAGTCTCCTGCCTCTGCAACACCCAAGAGCGCGCATGTGCAGGGCAGCGCGGGGCGGAGCCAGGACTTAGGACTCACTCCTCTGTCTCCAGGGCCATCCCCAACCCTGCCCGAGCCACTCAGAAGTGCGCATGTGCGGGGCAGGAAAAGGGGCGGAGCCAGGACTTAGGACTCACTCCTCTGTCTCCAGGGCCATCCCCAACCCTGCCCGAGCCACTCAGAAGTGCGCATGTGCGGGGCAGGAAAAGGGGCGGAGCCAGGACTTAGGACTCACTCCTCTGCTGCAGGGCGATCCCCAACCCTGCCCGAGCCACTCAGAAGTGCGCATGTGCGGGGCAGGAAAAGGGGCGGTGCAAAACCTCACGGCCCAATCTTCTGCTTCCCTCTTCCCGCCACAGACCGAGCTCTGCTGCAGGGCGCACCCGACGCTGTGGAACTTCGAGAACTTTCCCCCTGGGCAGCTCGTGCCCCAGGCCTGCGCCGTCGAACGGGCTCCCGACGTCGGCGTGCGCGCGCGCGCTCGGGCGCGCGGTCCTGTGGGCTGCGTGAGCTAGAGGTGCGCGTGAGCGAGCTGGGCCTGGGCTACACCTCGGACGAGACGGTGCTGTTCCGCTACTGCGCAGGCGCGTGCGAGGCGGCCGTGCGCATCTACGACCTGGGACTGCGGCGCCTGCGCCAGCGGAGGCGCGTGCGCAAAGAGCGGGTGCGCGCGCACCCGTGCTGCCGCCCGACGGCCTACGAGGACGAGGTGTCCTTCTTGGACGTGCACAGCCGCTACCACACACTGCAAGAGCTGTCGGCGCGGGAGTGCGCCTGCGTGTGACGCTACCTCACGCCCGGCCCGTGCGCAAACGGAATTCACATAAAGTGTGGGAATTCTCGTGCTTGCTGCTCGTTAACTTCGCGGGAGTTCCTGGTGGCCTGGGAGTAAAGGGGAAATAGATTTTTCAAAAAGGTCAGTCGTGGGAGGTGTCCTTGCTGGAGGAGCCCACGGGAACGCTGCACAGACAAGACAGGGGACCCCAGGACAGTTCACCACCCACCCACTCCCACGAAGACACGGGTGGGGGCTGGAAGGCTGCTCAGCGGTTAGAGCACCAGGTTCGGTTCTCAGCACCCACAGAACCAGGTGCTCCCCTCCACCCTGGGAGCGGTTCGTGTGTGGTACACAGACAGACAGAACACCACGTCCATAGTTAACTAGTCAAGAGAGGGAAAGGGTGGGTGGACAGGGACTAAGGAGAGAACGGAAAAAAGATGGCCCGAGTGGTCAGTAAGCTAGCTAGTCCTCCCAGTCTTGACACTGAGGCAGGAGGATGGCAAGTTGGAGACCTTCCAGGGCCGCTCTGTTGTCTCTAAGAGAACCAGAGCCATATCTCCTTCCACGAGCTAAAAATAACTGGCTGCCCACCTCCTGGCAGGGACAGGTCTAGGGCGGGTGCCAGCCCAAGCTGGCGCCTGCTGCGCACAGCTGGGTCCCCAAGGACCCTTTGAACCATGGCTGTGTGTGGAAGAACAGGAGGGGGTACCATGGGCTGGTGTCACCTTGACTCCTGGCAGGCCTGGAGGTGCCAGGCAATTTTGGATTCCCAGAGTGGGGGAAGGGATGGGTGGGTTCCATGACGGGGAATAGGTGGGGGAGGTGCTGTGTGACAAACCTTCTCCTGGGGAGACTCAATACACATGTCCATTCACCCCAGATAGGGAACCCACAGCAGACCAAAGTATGGATAGCACCAAGGTCCCACTTGGTGAACTGTGAGTTTTAGTGGAGTCACTGACTGGGTGAGGGGAGACAGCTGTGTTACCAAAGCACACCCCAGCATGGGGGACAGCTCACAGAGCATAACCTGTGGGTGACATGACAGGCTGGAGCAAGTGTGCTTTCCAGGTGCCTCAGCAGGCCTGAGCCTCTTACAGGCAGCTCGATTTTCTGAGGGAGCCCTCAGCTTTTATTGTTCACTCTGATAGAGATACACACACACACACACACACACACACACACACACACACACACTTAGTGAAACTGGTAGGTTTCAGGGACTTCCTGAAGCTGTTTTGTTCACATTCCTATCTAAAGAGGCTCCTGGCAGAATGGAAGGGTTCAATGTTGGAGGAAACAGTTATACATCACCCTGCTCCTTCTTCCTCCGCTCCTACATCTGTTGTGCCCCTTCTACAGTAGTCCCTGAGCCATGGAAAGAGTGACTATAGATGTCCACCTATGGCCATGAATCAGGCCATAGCACAGTAACAGTCACCTGCTCAGTCATCAGTGCTTATGATTTGAGGCTGACGATGATGATCTATGGACAATGGTGTCAAGACACTGTTTACTCTGGCAGGGAGGGGCCTATTGAATACAGTCAGTTTCAGGAACTTCCTGAAGTTGTTTTGTTTACCTTCCTGCTTAAGGAGCTTTCTGCAGGATGGAATGCTTCAGTATCACAGGTGTTGTCCTGGTATACAGTACCAGATGTGAACTCACACCGTGGAGCCGCCCTTAAACCCAGTCTGAAAGCAGTTGGTATCATCAACAACAGCTGAGCCACTGTTGCACACCAGACACATCCTGCCTGTCATGTGGTGTCTCAGCATGCACACAGTCCATAGTTGAGCAGCAAAGCTGGTGCCGTATCTCCATTAGGAGCCTGAATGCCCACTTCCTGCTGTGAAAACCAGCCAGCAGGGTGGAGATTTCCTCGTCAGTCCCAGTTTAATTTCTCCAGATCCTGGCGTCACAGTGTGTGCATGTGGTGTTTTCAGCAATAGGGCATCACCATCTGGTCCTGGTACAGAAGCAACAGCAGCAGCCACAGCCTTTATATTTATGACATCTAAGGGCCTTCATGGGCAAATAGCTCACAGGAAGGGAGCCCCAACACTGAGGTCTGCAGGCAGATTCTCTTGTCCCGTCTGTCAGCTCCTTATAATTAATAAGAAGAACACAGAGACTTCTTATTAATTATAAAAGTTTGGCTGGGGGCTGGAGAGATGGCTCAGAGGTTAAGAGCAGTGGCTGTTCTTCCAAAGGACCCAAATTCAATTCCCAGCATCAACATGGCAGCTCACAACTATCTGTAATTCCACTTCCACGGGATCTGACACCATACAGGCATACATGCAGGCAAAATCCAATGTACATTAAATAAATAAATTTTAAAAATGTGTCTAGTGTTAAAAAATGTTTGGCTGATAGCTTAAGCTTGTTACTAACTAGCTCTTATAACTTAAATTAACTTTTTTTTTTTTTTAAAAAAAACAATATTTTTGCCTCGGGGCTTTATTACCTTTATTCTGTACTGCCCATGCTGCTTCCTTTCTGGCTGGCATCTCTGCCCTCCTCCTTCCCAGCATCCTCTCTGCCCCCAAAATCCTGCCTAGCTATTGGCCATTCAGCTTTTATTAAACCAAAATGAGTGACAAGTCTTCACAGCATACAAAAAAAAAATTATTTTACAACAGAGGTCTCCATACAGTAATCTGACTAATGGGGGGAGTGTCCCATTCCACCCACATAGGTGACTTCTAAATTTAAATTCTTAGCTATTTCTCTCTCTCTCTCTCTCTCTCTCTCTCTCTCTCTCTCTCTCTCTCTCGCTCTCTCGCTCTCGCTCTCGCTCTCCCTCCCTCCCTCCCTTTCTCCCTCCCTCTCTCAATAGAGTTTCTCTGAGTAGCCTTGGATGTCCTGAACTCACTCTGTAGACCAGGCTGGCCTTAAACTCAGAGGGATCTACCTGCCTCTGCCTCAAGTGCCAGGGTTAAAGATGTGTGCCTCCACTGTCCAGCTTTAGATAGTCTCTTAAGGACCTTTTTTCTTCCAGTAAACTGAACCCCTGCAGGGCTGTGAGGCAGTGGAAGCACAGTGCTCCTGGTGTCTCTGACAGGTTTTCAAATCTGTAAGACACTCCGGTTGCCAGTATGTCATCTATATAACGTGTCCAGGGGATGGACAGGACATCCCATAATAAACAGTGGTTTCACAAACATAACTTTAGTGAGGTGTCATCAAGGTTCTGTGTCAGGTGACCCCAGTGTCAGGTGACCCCAGAAACTCACAGCTGAAAAGATAGCGAGGTGGAACGGAGCCAGGCCTAATATGGCACGCTCCTCTATCATTCTCAAACTCACCTGGGGGAGAACTGAGGCTCTGCGGTCCCCAGGCACGCGCACTCTCCCTGGGTCACACTGGCCCCAGGTTAGCCCAGAGGATGTAGCTTAATTATTTTCACCCATGTTGTTCTACCAAATGTCTTCCACAAGCCTTCTGGAGACCTCCGGGACACAAAGTGTGTCTTTGTCTATCAGCTCTCCCTTAGACACTCCAGTGCACACAGGACAGACTTCTCCCTTGCCTTTGCTGTCTCCCTGTCTCCTCTAGATAGCTCTCTCAATATATGGGTGCACTTTACATGGTAAATCACTGTCAAAGCCTTTGCTACGTTATAAAGATCTTCCCCCCACACACACACACCAAATGGCTCAGCCACTAAAGCTGCAAATGAGCCTGGAGGTCCTCAAGGCATCAGCCTTTTCTTTAACTCACGGTAAAAACAGTTGAAATGCACCTCCTTTCATTCCTAGATGCCACAGTAGCACCTGCCCCGCTCTGTGGTTCCTCTGATTTGTTGGGACTCCAGCC
Source organism: Sigmodon hispidus (assembly GCA_004025045.1). NCBI lineage: Eukaryota > Metazoa > Chordata > Mammalia > Rodentia > Cricetidae > Sigmodon > Sigmodon hispidus. The sequence continues at coordinate 25,576 of PVIH01011276.1, read as the reverse complement.
AGAGAAAACAAGGTGTTCCTAATGGCTCTGAAAACCTAGTCCATGAGGGTATCATTCCCTTGAAGTGTTCAAACTCTGCAGCCTTTGCTTTAGGGAGGGAAGGGAAGTTGTATGACTCAGTTTCCCTGTCTCCACCACAGTCAGAATGGTCCATCTGCCCCATGACCTGTGGCTGGGCTCTGACAGGCTCACAGGGCTGGAGAAGCCCCTCCCAGTTCCAGCAGCACAGATACTGAACATTCTTTAGTCACCATAGCTTCTGGACCGTGGGTAATGCTCCATCTGCATGCTAGATCACAGGATGGCCCATTTTTCTATAAAAAATCGGACCTGCAGGGTACCTTCTTTGTTTTTCCCATGTTCTCACTCTGTGTTTTGGAACCCAGGAAAGATTTGAGCACAGGTCTAACGTGATCTTTTCCTTCTGGCTACCAAGTCATAAGAAGCTGCAAACTATTGTCTTCATCTCATTCTCTAGTTTATCTAATTCACTTGTCAGAGCAGAGGCGAACACAGGATGCTGCCACATCTCCCTTTCTTGTTGCAATTACTTCTTTACACAACTTTCTGCTTGGCACCATCTCAGCCCCAGGTGCATTTCTAAGAACTCACAAGGTAGTCTGACAGCCTCTGCTGCTACTGCCAAGCACGACCCTTGTGCTAATCTTAAAGACTACAAAATGTCCCCTAAACCTCTAAGGGCATCTCTGTAATACTGGGGAGAACTCTACTCATCAAGTAGGGATGCCACCTTGTACCACACAGAAGAAGACTGCCATGGTGGAGTTCATCCTGAGGGCAGTCCTGATCCTCATGGCTCAGCCTCACTACCCATAAGAAGACCCACATAGCTGCTGCCATAGCACACCAACACATAGCACCCAGGGAAGAATGGCTTGACCAGAGCACCATCCATACTGTCTGCCTCTCAGGCTGCTTGGCCTCAGTAGCATGCCTTGCCACCCACAGCCTGGACCCTGCACTCACTCCTGCCCAACTTGTCTTTGATTCTCCTGTGGCCCTCTCCAGGTGCCAATGTTGTGTGACAAGAAAGACTTTTCCTGGGGCACACAACATACACGTCCACTCACCCCAGTAGGAAGCCCACAGCAGATCAAAGTATGGACACCGTCAAAGTCCTGCTTGGTGAGCTGAGAGTTTTACCGGGGTCACTGACAGGCACATAGGTGCAGGGAGCCCACTCTGTCACCAAGGCCCACCCCAGCATGGGGAGAGCTCACAGAGTTGGGAACCTGGAGCGCACTGCGTAGCCTGCAGGCTGTATGACAGGCTGGAGAGTGTCATTTCCAGGTGCCTCAGCTGGTCTGAGCCTCTTCCAGGCATCCTGGCTTCCTGAGGGGATCCTCAACTTTTATGGCTCACTCCGTCAGGGAGGGACCCAGTGAAACTGGTCAGTTTCAGGAACTTCCTAAAAGCTGTTTTGTTTACCTTCCAGCTTAAGGAGCCTCCCTGAAGAATAGAATGTTTTATCTGGGAAGAAATTGCTGCAAAGAGTAAGGTCACTTTGATCACAGCTTGCTATGACCCTGGCATCTCCAGACACTTGGTTAGGGTTCAAGAAATGTTTGTTCCTAATAGTCAGTGGAATGAACACAGATGAACCCCTGACCCATGCCACAAAGTGGGAGCTTCCAAGGACACCCCTCTTCATCCAGATCAACTCAGCAAATCTCCCAGGTGCCCTTCAGGACATGGTGCTGCCCCAGCCCCTGGATGTTCTCTGTGGAGAGGGATTGGGATTATGCACGTGCCCCAGAGCTCTGCCCACCTCCAGCTTCCTGAGACACCAGGAAGGAGAAGGTGGATTTCCCACACTGCTTCAGCTGAATCAGCCAATGGTGGACAAAAGGCCGGAACCCCACAGGCTGTGGAAACCCCTTATGATTGATTGTTTCAGGCCTCAGTTTCCCCAGTATGGTCAGCACGCATAGACTCGGAGTTGGTCTGGGAATCCAAAAGTCCAAATCTGTGCTTGCCCAGGTGGGTGTGTGTCCCCGTGATTGGAGAAGGTTCCACCCAGGCCTGCGGGGACCTTGGCCTCCTGTCTCCCACCCACTTCCAACATGCCAGCCGCAGTGAGGGGAGGAACCTACCAGGAGATGGAAATGTAAACAGATTGTCTCCACAGCCTCAGCTCTGCACCCAGGCTTGGGAGCCGCACAGGGCCACCCACAAGGCAGAGGCTCCTGATCACACCCATTCCCGCTGTATGGTGGTGTTGCCAGGGGTCTCCAGGAACCCAGGATTGCCTCCAATTCTCCACGTAGAGGAGAGAGGCCTTGGAGTCCTTATTGTCCTGCCTCTACCTTCAGGTACCTATGGCAGCATTGTTCCATCACTCCAGCCAGGCACCCAGTTTTCCTTAATCCTATGTACTTCCTCACTGAAGGTGGACGCCAGCCTCACCATTGATCCTCATGTGCTTTCCTGCCCAAACACCAACTCTCCGAAGTCTGCCAAGTCTCCATCTAGTGTGCCAGGCAGCCTGTCCCCTCGTCCATGCATTCATCCCAGGAGACATTAGCTCTGAGAGATAGCAAGCCTGGTAGCTGACTGACCAGTCTTATGCATGTATACAGACATGGAGAGCATAGGCAGAGGCTGGCAGTCATCTGAGGGCGGGCACCCTCCACCATGTGTTCTGAAGCAGGGTCTCTCACTGACAGGTTGACCTGGGTTTGAACTGGAGGCTCCAGCCAGCCGTAGGGTGTGAAGATGTCAGAGTCCCTTTGATAGGACATGGTGAGGTTGAAGTAGCCATCCAGGGCTGACAGCCTGCTGCAGTGGCTGGGGGATTCCAAGCTGAACTACACCCAGCGCTGGCCTGGTGGCCTCGGCTGAAGTGGCAGCTGTGACCTGGGGTTGGTGCTGATTTCTCGGTGGTGGACTATGACTGCATCTGCTTGAGGGTACAAGCTCCGCTTGGCAGTCAGCTGGCAGTGGACTGTGCCTGGGAGCATCTTGGAACACGGGGGCAGAGCCATTGGCTTGTGGAAGGGCCATGCCCACAGTAAGATGAGGAAAGGCTTGGGAACAGGGACAGTCTGGGTGGAGGCTGGTCCTAGGGAGCTACCAGGAGCTGGGGGGCCAGGTTGATCATAAGACACTCGGATGTAGGAGAAGAAGCAGACAGCAAACAGCAGCTGCAGCAGCAGACCTGTGAAGCATGGATGCCAGGGACACTGTGCCTTGGCTGCTTGGGGTGTATGCATGGCCTGGGGGATCTGGCCAAATTAACACTCCACAGGTTTTTTTTTTTTTTTTTTTTTGAGACAAAATTTCTCTGTGCAGCCCTGAATATCATGGAGCTCACTCTGTAGATAAGGTTAGCTTCGAACTCAGTGATCCACCTGCCTCTGCCTTCAGAATGTTGGAGTTAAAGGCATATGCCAACACACCTGGCACTCTACATTTTTTTCAATGTTTCAGTGAAGGTCTCTTGTAGCCCAGGATAGCCTACATGTCTATATATAGCCTTGCATGACCTTTGCTCTGTTTTGCCTCCCTCAGCCTGGTACTTCGTTGGATATGGTAGACACATCTATATTCCCAGCAGCTGAGAGGCAGAGGCAGGTCAATCTCTGTGAGTTCACAATAAACCTGGTCTACAGGGTGAGTTCCAGGTTAGCATGGGCTATAAAATAAGACTGTCTCTAAAAATAAAATTAAGAAATTCTGATGGTTCCATGTGTTCTGAAACACATTTAGAAATAAAGAGAAACCATGATTTTTGACCCTTGTGCAATAGAGGGTTTGAAACCCTGGGTCTTTGAAACATACAGCAAGAGCCCTCCATCCTCACAAACTCACATGGTGGCTCACAGCCATCCATAATGACATCTGGTGCCCTCTTCTGTATATATAATACTTACATAAATATTTTTTAAAAAGAAAAGAAAAATGATTTAAAAAAAAGAAATTTCTCTAATGCCCATCATCTCTAAAGCAAATTGGTGCTACCAGGAGCAGATATATCTCATGGTCTGAAAAGCTCTAGGTTAGTAGAACATTTTAAAGGCCATAGTAGAACTTTCCCTTACAGGTTCCTCACCTTAAACAAGAGCAGAGACATAGATACAGTTGTATCAAAAATAACCTTAACTTTGTCTCAATACACAGAAATCTTTTTAAATAAAAATAGAAACATATATACAGTACAATAATAACTGTAAATTTGTATCAATATGTCAAAATCCATGCCAATGCAAAATATCTGAGCTTAATAGTTCTTTTTCATTTTATATTCCTATATTCCTCTAAACATAACAAATATTCATAACTCACCAAATAACCAAAAGATCTTCCACACCCCTCATGTCCTGGGAGTGTGGGCATAGTTTTCTCTAAACTGCTTCCTGCTGTCTGTGAATGAAGTATCTTTATGGTCCCTGAGAAATTTTGAGAAAATGGCCAAGTCCTAAGAAGACCAGTTATAATCTTTGCTGATAGACATCACCTGCCAAGTTTCAAGAGGTCTCCTCATACTCAAACCTGATCAATAGCATTCCTGAAGGAATCCACAGCATCTCTTTTCTGTGGGAACAAAAATCCAAACATGTTTGATTTCCATTTGACAAATATATTTTTTTACCTCTTTTTGAAAGTTGAGGTATTCCTAAAGTTTTTTGATTGGTTCAATTTATCAGTTCAATTCATAATCTCATACCTCTTAGCAGCTGTCTCTTGTCCATCAGCCCTCAAAAACTTCAAAATCAACACAGTATTATACAGGATCCAGACTCCCTGTGTATTTTCTATCTTTATGTGGGTGGCCTTTTTCTTTTATATTACTTTTACTGTCTCTAAAGACTTTATTTTTAATACCCTGTCTATGGCCTTTCATTTCTTTCTTTCTTTCTTTCTTTCTTTCTTTCTTTCTTTCTTTCTTTCTTTCTTAAGCCTGTGCACATTGTAAAACACACTGGAACCTGTTTAGAAGTTTTTTCTGTCTGGACCTCTTACTGCATGTCTCTAGTCTTTTTTGACCACACTTGCAACCTTAAAACTGCTAAGCTACATCTGAATCCTCTGCCTGATCTATGTGGTGGCTCTGCTTGATCCTCAGGTCTTGAGAGACAAGGCTAAAGATTTTGACCCCATTGGAGATGTGTGACCAGGAATTGTATTCAACCTTCCTCGAGTTCTAAAATTCCAATACTTTTGCTGAGGCAGACATTTTTACTTAGTTTTTTGTTATTATTTAATGTACTAGCTGCTCAAGGGCTCACTGTCAAGCAGAAACTGTCCAGGAAAACTCTTAAAGAAGCCATATCTTATTTTTCTTTTTAGCTTTCTCAGGCCCTACATGGAAATACTGGTCCCATATTGGTACACCAATATGTTGTTGGTTTTCTTTAATTCTAGTCCCATGTTAGAACATCAAAATATTGTTGGTTGTTTTGTTTTTTGGGGGTGCCCACCACCCAGCTCCCAAATAAATCACACATGGAACCTTATTTTTAAATATAAATGTCCTGCTTTAGCTTAGCTTGTTGCTACCCAACTTTGCTTAACTTTAAATTACCCTATCTACCTTTTGCCTCTGGGCTTTTACTTTTTTATTACTTTTGTAAATCTGACTTTAACTCTTACTTTGTGACTGGCTGTGTGATTGTGTGACTATCCTGCCCCCGCCCCCACCTCTGCCCCTCCTCCTCTTCCTCCTCCTCCTGCTCCTGATCTTCTCTCCTCAGATTTCTCCTTCTGTTTATTCTCTCTGCCTGCCAGTCCCGCCTATCCTTTCTCCTGCCTCACATTGGCCATTCAGCTCTTTATTAGACCATCAGATGTGTTAGATAGGGAACGTAACACAGCTTCATAGAGTTAAACAAATGCAGCATAAGAGAATGCAACATATCTTTGCATTATTAAGACAAATGTTCCACAGCATAAACAAAATTAACAAATATTTAAAAAATATTTATTTTTATTTTATGTGAATTGGTGTTTTGCCTGCATGTATAACTGTGTAAGGGTGTCAGGTCTTGGAATTACAGACAGCTATTAGCGCCATGTGGTTGCTGGGAATCAAACTCATGACCTCTGGAAGAACAGTCAGTGCTCTTAACCACTGAGCCATCTCTCTAGCCCCTAAAGAAATTTCTTATGGAGTTTGCTTTCATTATGGCAAGATTAGCCACTTGAGAGAATCTGCTCTTGCCTTTGACTGCTGACAATGTGCTGTGTAGACAGGACACACAGGAAAAAGATGGTTGAACTTTGCCAAAACAAGGCAGAACAGCTCTTCACAGTTCCTTCTTCACTGAAAAGTTTACCAGATACTCTAGGCTTATAGGCTGGAGATGGATGTCCCACTGTTGCAGAGGAACTTTGGGTGACTGTTCAGGTAACCAAATGTCTGTTACTAGGTAATACTACATCCTTCTGGGTCTTGGATGAAGCTGAAGACTAGATAGTTATAGTTGCAGTTTTTCTTAGTTATGATATGAAGTAAATGAGGTGTAAAACTTTGGATTCGCTAAGATAAGATAGATAATGCATTACTTTTTACTGAATTTGATAAACACAAAATGGACTGAATTTTGTAAATTAATTCTTTTTTTTTTTTTTTTTTTTTTTTTTTTTTTTTTTTTTTTTTTTTTTTTTTTTTTTTTTT